>JAQZBX010054789.1:0-18565 GCA_029593785.1 Cabassous unicinctus
GCCATCAGGAAGGGCTCCCCTCCTCCATTCCTGAGATATTCAGTGAGTGTAAAACCCCTGGAACACTGCAGCTGAGAGAGTAATATTCCTCTTCCTCACTGTGAGCTGTTACAAGAAAAAGAGATGGAGAGTCTGGGAGCTTTTTTTCAGTGAATTCAGCCAGCAGAGCCCATTTTGAGTCTTGGGTCTGGCCAGAAGAAAACAAAGGAAAACCAAAAGACATACACCTCAGAGAAAAGATTCACCTGTGATCTCCATCTTCTGGCTGGTGTGGAAATTACATGGACAAAAACCACTTTTAGAGCTCTCTTTATCCCACCACTGAGAGATAGTCTGTGCCCCAGTTGTGAGTCCCTGGCAAGATTTTGATAACTTAAGCTGGGCAAGTTTAAAGATAGGATAAGTTAAAGCAAAGAACAAATTAGAGCTGTAAGAAAAAATAATAACAATAGGCAAGTGAGGGAAATTGGCCATCAGAGTAAATTCACCAACATATCACATGCCTAGACATCAGCAAAATATTGCAAGCCATACTAGGAAACAGGAAGAGATGGCCCAGCCAAAGGAAAAAGTCAAATATCTTGAAGAGATTCAGGATTTAAGACAATTAATCAATGATATTCATACAACTCTCATAAATCACATCAAAGAATTTAAAAAAAAATATGACTAAAAATATAAAGGATATTAAGAAAATACTGAGTGAGTATAAAGAACAATTTGAAAGTCTGCAAAGAAAAGTAAGAGATCTTATGAGAACGAACAATTTGATGAATGAGATTAAAAATACATTAGAGGCAGATTAGAGCAGATTAAAATTGCTTGAAGACAGAATTAGTGATTTTGAAGACAAAACATTTGACTGGCAAGACAAGAGAACAGAAAGAGAAGAGAATGGAAAAAATGGAATAGGGACTCAGGGAATTGAATGACAAAGTGAAATGCAAAAATATACACATTATCAGTGTCCCAGAAGGAGAAGAAAATGGAAAAGAGAAAGAAAGAATATTTGAGGAAATAATGACTGAAAATTTCCCTTCCCATATGAAAGATATAAATATGACCATGCAAGGATAACACATCCCAAACAGAATAAACCTGAACAGACCTACCCTGAGAAACCTACTATTCAGAATGACAAAAGTCAGAGATAAAGAGATGATTTTGAAAACAGCAAAAGAAAAGGAAAGCTTTACATACAAGGGAAACTCAGTAAGATTAAGCGCTGACCTCTTATCAGAAACTATGGAGGAGAGAAGAAAGTGGTATGATGTATTTAAGGTATTGAAAGAGAAAAACTGCCAGCCACAAATTCTGTATATGGCAAAGCTGTTCTTCAAAAATGAAAGGGAATTCAAAGTCTTCGCAGACAATATTAAAAAAAAATAAAATAAAATGTTATCAAAAGGCAAGAATTAAAGGAGAAACTGCAGCCTGAAAGGGAAAAAAACAAACAAAAAAAAAAACACAGAAATCAAAACAAGGGTGAGAGACATGGAGAAGAGTATCGAAATGAACATTATTAAAAAGGGTAAATTAAAGGCTAAAAAAATACACAATAATAGTGTTACAATAAAAAGCCAAAGGTCAAAATGGATGAAGTAAGTTGTAGCCGTTTGGCAATTTGATGTAATTATGAATTCCAAAAATATAATTGGATCATGCTTGTAAACTTATCCATTAATCTGGGCATGATTAAGTTCTGATTATGGCGTTGACTGGGCCATGTCAGTAGGGCATTGAGCCCCATCCTTGGTGGGTGGGGGAATCGAATATAAAAGACAAGACAAAGGACAGAGGGAGCAGTTTTTGAGAAGCAGTTTTGATGTTGGAGTTTTGATGTTGGAGAGAAGGCCCCAGGAGAAAAGAAGTGAGCTGTTTGCCTGATGGTCTACAGCTGACCTTGTGGAGGAACCAGAGGAGCTAAGCCCAGAGAGAAATGCAGCCCCAGGAAGAGAGGAACCCAAGAAGCCTGAACCCTGGCAAATGTCGGCAGCTGTCTTGCCCCAACACGTGGAAATGGACTTTGGTGAGAGAAGAAACTTAACGCTTTATGGCCTGGTATCTGTGGACTTCTACCCCAAATAAATACCCTTCATAAAGACCAACCCATTTTTGGTATTTCACATTAGTGCCCTTTTCGCTGACTAATACATAAGTAATGACTTTACTGATATAATTTTGAATGTTAATGGCTTAAATTCCCCAATCAAATGACATAGACAGAGAGAATGAAAAAAAAAAAAGTGAGCCATCTATATGTTATCCACAAGTGAATCACCTCAGATATAAGGACACAACCAGGTTAACTGTGAAAGTTTGGCAAAAGATATTCCATGCAAATACTAGCCAAAAAAGAACTGGAGTAGTGATAATCATATTGGACAAAATAGATTTTAAATTCAAAACTGTTATAAGGGATGAAGAAGTTCATTACATATTAATAAAGTGCAATTCAATGAGAAGAAGTAACTATTCAACATTTATATTCACCTCACCTAAGTAGCCCAAGATACAAGAGGCACACACTGGCAAAGTTGAAGGGAGAAATAGATGTCTCTACAATAATAGTTGGAGACATCAATACAGCACACTCGGTATTGGATAGAAAATCTACACAGAGGATAAATAAACAGAGAGCTCAAATAATATGATAAATGAACTAGACCTAACAGACATGTATAGAGGATTGCACTGCCCAAAACAGCAGGATATTCATACTTTTCAAGTGCTCATGGATCCTTCTTCAAGAGAGACCATGTTTGGTCACAAGACAAGTCTCAATAAATTTTAAAAGATTGAAATTATACAAAACACTTTCACTGATCATAATGGAATGAAGCTAGAAATCAATAATGGGCAGAAAAAGGGAAAATTCATAAATATATGGAGATTAAACAACACACCCTTAAACAATCAGTGGGAAAAAGAAGACATTTCAAGAGATTTCAGCAAATATCTTGAGACAAATGAAAATGAGAACACACATATAAAAACTATGGGGGAAGCAGATGTGGTTCAAGTGATTAGGCTTCCATCTACCAAATATAAGGTCCAGGGTTTGTTTCCCATGGTCTCCTGGTAAAAAGCAAGCTGGCCCACATGGTGAGGTGGCCTGAGCAGAGAGCTGGCCCATGTGGAGTGCTGGGCCATGTGGAGAGCTGGCACAGCAAAATGATGTAACATAAAGAGACACAGAATAAAGGACCCTTCAGTGGATCATCCTCCTTTGCCAGTCACTGCCCCTGCACTTGGGGGACTGTTGCTGCTCCCTTGGACAATGTGGCAGAGCTCTCTAGGATGGGAATTCAGTATTCTCTCATTTATTGAGTGATTCTCCACCCACTGTGACAATGCCCCGTGAACATTTGAACATTTTTATATAACTTACATGTGTGCTCAGGTGAACTTCCTCCTATGCATCCCCCATCCCTGACACCCCATACCAATGATCCTCCCCTGCTCCAGTTGTAACTCTTCTGTGATCCAAAGCTTCTTCAAAGTTGAAGCCATTTCAATAGCCAAATATAATCAATAGCAAAATGAAATAATAATGATAAGATTAAATGTAAGAGATAAACTATATAAAAATTAAAAAAATAAAATTAAAATAAAATATTGGGATATTAAAAAAATGAAAAATATAAAAATTTTTTTTGACATTTTGCCTTTCATCACTACAATATCTGGTGTCCAGTCTGTACCATGGCAACTTCCTTCTCTCATTCCCAAGTGTCTCAATATTTTTCATTTTGTTTTCAAAGAAGTTTTAGGTAAGAACAAAGTCACATGCAGAATACAGGAGACCCTCATATACCTAACATCCTCCCCATTTCATCCTCTCCATATTAATACCTTTTTATATGTGAATGGTAGCATGGTTATAACTGATACACAAATAATGAAACATAGCTACTAACATTGTCAATATTTTAGACCGTACACTTTTATAAATTTTGATGATATACCATGTCCTGTGTCCATCACCGAAACTTAGCCTACTGTTATGGGGTGCCTAAGTGTTGCCTCCTGAGAGCCTCCTTGTTGCTCAAATGTGACCTTTCTCTAAGCCAAACTCAGCATATGAATGCATTACCTTCCCCAGAGCATGGGATATGACTCCCATGGATGAGCTTCCCTGGCACTGAGGGATTGCTACCAATAGCCAACTGGCAATACAACTAGAAAAAGACCTGAAATAAAAGGGGGAAAAGGTAAAGACAAATGAGTTTACATGGCTAAGAGACTTCAAAGTGAGTCAGGAGGTCATCCCAGAGATAACACTTCTGCACATCTCAGTAGGATCTCATAGACTTCCAATGCGGATACCATCCCAAATAGTGGGGCTCTATAGGGCTCTGGAGATACCCAGGTCCTATGGTCAGGGCGGATAGCTCCAGAGTTTGGTGCCATGCCAGTGGGCCCTAATTTGGAGTTTGTGCTCCTGAAAGTGACAGAGTTGGAATCAATTATGTATTCCCTGCACATGGCTCATCTGTCCCTTCTATTGAAATCTATACTTGATGCTGGAGTCTGTAGGTGTATGACCAGAGACTTGAGTCTTTGGGCTGTCCATGTGCCAGCTGGTCCCAGAACCTCAGTGGAGCAGCAACTCCTACTCTACAGCTCATTGGACTCACCCAGGACAACTGGTGGGGAGATGACAATGGACAATGGCCACCACAGGGAATGGAGAGAGTCTGCAGCTGCAGGCATGATAGTCCCATCCATCTTCCCCATGGGATATAAGCCCCCTCTCAATTGGAGGTAGAGTGGACATCACCATCCCAGACTCCTCAGGATGGGAGGAAGAGCTATGGACTAGAGTAGAAATCCACAAAAAACATCATTGAGGTAAAAAATGAATTCAGCAAAGCAGCAAAGCAGTGGGGTACAATAATAACACCCAAATATCAGGCATATTTCTGTACACAAGCAATCAGCAACCAGAATAAGAAATCAAGAGAAAAATTCCATTCAAAATGACAACTAAAAGAATCAAATATCTAAGAATAAATTTAAACAAGGATGTAAATGATTTACATACTGAAAATGGCAAAACATTGCTGAAAGAAATCAAAGAATACCTAAATAAATGGAAGAAGATTCCATATTCATAGATTGGAACACTAAATATTATTAAAAAGTCAATCTTACCCAAACAATTTAAAGATTTAAAACTCCATCAACTAGTGAGATAGGATTTATCATTTGCTTTGAGGTACAATATTGGCTGGACCCATTTATAAATGTTACACTTAACTCACAAAATGAGAAGAGGGGTTGCCCTTCTATTCTAATCTCTAAAATTCATTTGAGTTTATAGAGCAGATGTTCTTTTATCAACTCACTTCAAAAGTAGTTTTCATAAAATAAATGTTGAAAACAATGGCTTCCAAATTCTCCTAATTTAGTTGGGACAATGTTAACTTTGGCCAATGAATGGGACTCATGATATATTTATACATTGGAAGAGAAAATGATGTCAATATTGTCCAAAGAAACTGCAGGTAGATATTTCAACAGAGGTAGACATGAAATTCAGTAACTTTTAATCAGCCTCTTTACATAATTCATTTCACTATCTAGGATGGTTGACAAAATTGATGGAGGCTGAAAGAGGGTTACTTGTGTTAGTGCTCAAGATGTAGTATTGTGGGATGATTACCCAGTGGTTATTCAGGATTCTTGCATTCCTAGAAAACTCTGCAGAAAAATCCAGGTTAGTGTTCCATACTATCAATGCTTCTGAAGTCTTTTTTCAAACAACCCAAACAAATGGTGTATTAGAACACTTCAAATTACCGATATCAACTAGTCAAGTGGCAATATTATGGGAATATTATGAAAAATTTTCAAGTTAAAAAAGTACACATGTTTTAAAGACATGACTTGATTTTCTTTCACTATGATGGATATATTTGTTTTAATGTGTTTTGTGGGAATAAGTGTGAATATCATGGAAATATTGATAATTTTTGAAAGCACCTGAAAAAAAGTTTCAAAGTTTTGAAAACTTTGATCTCTCTATGCATATCTTCTATTTTTATTTCAAAATAATTTTTTAAAAGTTAAATATGTTAAAATAATATTACCCCCCTCACTCTGATCTCCTTAAATTTAAACAATCACTAGGTTTCCACCTAGAAGAGGGAATAAAATAGTGGAATTAAGGAAATGATGCTTATGGATGGTGATATGAGCTGGTGATAGAATGAGCATTTAATAGGAAGTAATTGTGGAAGAAAAAAAATTTGGGTGTTTTCAGAGAGGAAGAGAGTCTCAACAGACTGGGTTCCAATAGTTGAGAGTTAAAACAAAGGTAACTTCCACTAACTTTGCCATTGCAACTCTTGTTCTTAGAGAAGAGATATATATTTTAGTCAATCATGTAGAAAGAAACTGTGATATCCAATGGGTCTATGATTGTCCCTATAATTATGAGCCGAAATTCAAGTTTTTGGCCATCCCAGTTACATAAAAAGAGAATGAAAAATTCTTCTAACTGGTAAATCCAAATATATAAGGATTCTATTTAGTAGCTGTCATACCTTTCCAAAGGGCTGCCAATGCAAAGTACCATGAGTGGGTTTGCTATCATAATAAGGATTTTATTTAGCATAAAAGATTACAGTTCTGAGGTTATAAAATATCCAAATCAAAGTACCATCAGAGATGTTTTCTCACCAAAGTCAGCTACTCTTGATCCTAGCTTCCTGGCATGGGACAATCAGGCAAGACAGCAGTCTGACTGTCTCTAGATACTTTCTCCCTTAACTCAGCTGTGGCTGATAAGTCATCTTTCCTCAGGCCTTGCATCCTTGAGCTTCTAGGGCCTTCTCTCCTTGAGCTCAACTGTGGGCAACCTTGGATCCTTTCTCTCATATAGCCTGATCAAAATGGCAGCTTCCTCTTTCTCTCTCTGTGTGTATATCTCCTCTCTCTGTCTCCATTTATATCAGACCCAGCTAGAGAGTGGAGATTCAAGCTGGCTCATCCCTCATTGACATAGTTCAATCAATAGGATCTAACATCCACAGGAATGGGTTAGTGAAACATAATCTTTTTCTTTTTGGTATTCATAAAAGAAATTCAAACTGTCATTATAGCCATGAATTTGTTGAGGAGAATACTGCTGGTACCTTCAAGAAGAGTTCAGGAATGACTTATGTCATTGAGAGGGGCAGCTACAACAGAAAATTTAGTAACCCACTGACAGCAGTTTTCTTTTTGCAATAGGCTGAGGGAAACTGAATGGCTGCAATTCTGTCTGGTAAGAGGATTTGCTTTCCTGGTTGTGTCACAACCTAGCTAGTGCACTTTGGTCTGGCAGAATTGTAATTTACTTTTAGAAACTCTATGTCATTTCATAACCAAGGTTTTGAGGAAATGAAAAGATTACAATTGAAAAGAGGTTGTATGAGTGAACAGAAGAGCACATATTGAAGGTAGAAAAACAAGAAAATTGTATGTTTGGACGATTATGGTTGAGACCCTGGAAAATTATGAGGAGGCCTTAGTGAATTCTTTTTTAAATATTTTTATTAGATTACACAAATGTCACATAAAAAATATAGGGGATTCCTATATGCCCCACTCATCACACCTCCCACATTTTCCCACATTAACATCCTTCATTAGTGAGGTACATTCATTGCAATTGATTAACATATTTTAGAGCATTGCTACTAAACATGGATTAAAATTTACATAGTAGTGTACACGTTCTCCTACTCAATTCTGTAGATTAGGGCAAGATATACAATGGCCTGCATCTGTCATTGCAATGTCATTCAGGATAATTCCCCAGTCCCTAAAATGCCCCCGTATTACACCTGTTTTTCCCTCTGCCTGCTTTAAGAACCTCCAGTGGCCACTGCCTCCACAACAATGATATAATTATTTCCATTGCTAGAATCACAATAAGTATATAGTAGAATACCAGTAAGTCTACTTTATTCCATCATTCATTCCCCAAACCTGGGGATTCTATGATGGTGATGACCACTGCAACTCTAATTGAGAGGGGGCTACAATCCCATGGGATTGATGGATGGGGGTCTCTTGCTTGCAGTTGTAGACTTTCTTGGTTCCTTAGTATGGTACTTGTTGATCATCACCTCCCTGTTAGTTGTCCTGGGTGAGACCAATGAACTGGAGAGTAGGTTTTGTAACTCCGCTGAGATTCAGAGCCCAGATGGCAGGCACAGCCCAAAGATTTAAGACTCTTGAATGTACACACACCAACTCTATTGCTAATTATAGCTTCAAATAGGAGAGACGAGCCATGTGTAAGGAAAACACAACTGAGTTTACCTCTGCCACACTAGGGAAGATAGATTCAAAAGTAGTGCCCACTGGCAAAGCACCAAACTCTTGAGCTATTTGCCCTGACTAGACTGTCTGGTTGTCTCCAGAGCCCTCAGAAGCCCCACTATTTGGGGTAGTATCTATTTTGGCAGTCATTGAGATCTTGCTGAGATGTACAAAAGCATAATGTCTGGAGTGACTTCCCAACTCACTTTGAAGTCTCTTAGCCATATAAACTGAATTGTCTTTAAGTTTTCTCCCTTTTGGTCAAGGTCTTTTTCCAGTTGCATTGCTACTTAGTGATTGGTAGTAATCCCTCAGTGCCAGGGAGGCTCATCCCCAAGAGTCAAGTCCCACACTGGGGGGAAGGTAATGTATTTATATATTGAGTTCAGCTTAAAGAGAGGCGACATTTGAGCAAAAAGAAGGCTCTCAGGAGGTAACGCTTAGGCACCTATAATATTATGGCAAGTTTCAATTTCAGGAGTAAAGATTCATAAGCACAGTCATCAATATCAAGGGCTCATCAAAAGGCCATCCTCCTTCACTAGTCATTGACCCTGTACTCAGTGGATGCTTTCTGATCCATTAGAGAATGTGACAGAGCTCTCCAGGATGGGAATTTGATATTCCTTTGCTTATTGTGTGAATCTCCACCCACCGTGATGATGCCCCATGAACATTTGAACACAATTTTATGCCTTATAAGTATGCCCAGGTGAGCTTCCTCCCATGTAACCCTGATCACTGACACTCCACACCAATGATCCTCCCCTGCCACAGTTGTAACTGATCTGTGATCCAAAACTTCTTCAAAAATGAAGCCAATAAAATAACCAAATACAATTAATAAGAAAATGAATTAATAATGACAATTTTAAAAATAAGAAATAATATACAAAATTTTTATAAAGAAAAAGAAAAAGAATTTGGGATAATAAAAATAATGAAAAAATATTAATTTTTTTTGACAATTTGCCTTTTATCACTGTAAGATCTATTGTTCTATATATAGATTGACATTTTCTTCTGTTTATTGCCCCAGTGTCTTACTTTTTTCATTTTGTCCTCAAAGAAGTTTTATTTTACAAAAAAATCATGTACAGAATACATGGGACTCCCATACTCCCAACATCCTCCCCATTTTCCCCTTTCCCCTATTAATAGCATTTTATATGTGGATGACAGGTTTGTTACAACTGATATACAAATATTGAAACATAGCTACCAGCCATGGTCAATGGTTTACATTATGGTATATATTTTGGAAAATATACTTTTATAAATTTTGATGTAATTCAATATGGCCTGTATCCATCATAGCAGGATCATGTAGAACACTTCCATCTCCCCTAAAATGCCTCCAGATCCATCTATTCTATTCCTCTCTCCCCATCCTCTTGGGACCCATGACAAACACCAGGCTTCACTCTTTGAAGGACAAGATTCATAGTTACTTGCAACAACACTGAGGATCTGTCCTCCCATATTAGGGACTGCCCATGCTCTTGAGTGACTCCTGCCCCTCTATTTGAGAACATAGTGGGCCTCCCCAGGATGGGAGCCCACCACCATGCTGCTCATTATGTGGGTCTCCACCCACTGATATAACATACTATGGCAAGATGAACACTCACACACTCCCTAGAAGCCTGCCCCAGGTGCACCCTGTCCCAAATGCCCCCCACATCCAACGCTCTAAACCAGTAACCCTACCTTGCCCTTTTGCCAAAAGAGCATTCCTAACATTGTAGTTTCCACCACGTACCCACCAATCACAGTGTTCACCTGCTCCCTCCCCAACCCTCCCCCCATTTCCATGAACAGTCCAACCCACCCTCTCCACCCTACTTCCTGACAAATCAGCACTGCCCAACCCAACAGTATCATTATACCACTGTCATGCCCCTCCACTGTACAAGTACACAGTTCCACCTTATCATAGATTTTGCCCAAATGGGCATTCCCTCACAACCTTCTTCTCCCTTTCTATTTCCTGTAAACCTATCTTCCAGGCTCTAGCTCATTTGAGTCTGCTCAGCTTCCTTAATTCATATCAGTGAGGTCATATAAGATTTGTCCTTCAGTGCCTGTATTGCTTCACTCAACATAAAGTCCTCAAGATTCATTCATTATCCTGTGTGTTAATACTATATTCCTTCTTACAGATGAGTAATATTCCATTGTATTTATATATCACAATTTGTTTATCCATTCATCAATGAAGGGCATTTGGGTTGATCCCAACTTTTGGCAATAGTGAATAATGCCAGTGTGAACATTGGTGTGCATATATCTGTTCATGATCTTGCTTTCAATTCTTCTGGGTATATATCCAGCAGTAGGATCGCTGGATCATATGACAGTCCTATAGTTAGTTTTCTGAGGAAACACCAGACTGTCCACCACAGTGACTGCGCCACTCTACATCCCATCAGCAGGAGATGAGATTTCCCATTCCTAAATATCCTCTTCAACACTTTTAGTCCCTGTTTTTTTAATAGCTGCCAGTCTATTTGGTGTAAGATGGTATCTCACTATAGTTTTGATTTGTATTTCCCTAACAGGTAGTGATGTTGAGCATTTTTCATGTGCTTTTTAGTCATTTATATTTCTTCTTTGGAGAAGCGTCTATTCAAATCACTTTCCAATTTTTTTTAATGGGTTGTTTGTCTTTTTATTTTGGAGTTATAGGGTTTCTTTATATATGCAGGATATTAGGCCCCTATCAGATATATGGTTACCAAATATTTTCTCCCTGAGTAGGCTGCCTTTTCACTTTCTTTACAAACTCATTTGAATGCAAAAATTTTTAATTTTGAGGAGGTCCCATTTATCAAGTTTTTCTTTTGCTGCTTGTGCTTTGGGTGTAAAGTTCATTAAACCATTTCCTAATACAAGATCCTGTTTATGCTTCCCTACATTATCTTACAAGTTCTTTATGGTCCTGGCTCTTATATTTAGATCATTGATCCATCTTGAGTTAATTTTTGTGTAAGGTGTGATATGCTGTTCCTTTCTCGTTAATTTGGATATGGATATCCAGTTCTCCAAGCACCACTTGTTGGAGAGGCCATTCTCTCCTATTTAAATGGGCTTGGTGGCTTTGTCAAATATCAGGTGACTGTATATGTGAGGATCTATCTCAGAACTCTCAATTTGGTTCCATTGGTCAGTATGTCTTTCCTTGTCCCAATACCATACAGTTTTGAACACTGTAGGCTTGTAGTACGTTTTTAAGTCAGGTATTGTGATTCCTCCAATTCTATTTTTCTTTTTCAATATGTCTTTTGTTATTTGGGGCCTCTTGTCCTTCTGAATAAACTTCATTGTTAGTTTTCCCAATTCAAGAAAAAATTCCATGGTGATTTTTATTGGGATTGCATTAAATCTGTAGATCAGTTTGGGTACAGTGAATATCTTAATGATGTTTAATCTTCCTATCCATGAACAGGGAATATTTTTTTCATTTATTTAAGTCTTCTTTTAATTTTCTTTAAAAGTGTTGTGGAGTTGTCTGCATATAAGTCATTTACATTTTTAGTGAAATTTATTCCTAGGTATTTGATTCATTTAGTTGCTATTGTACATGGGATTTTTTTTCTTGATTTCCACGTCCTCTTGTTCATTATTGGTGTACAGAAATGCTATTGATTTTTGCATATTGACCTTTTAAACTGTGACTCTACTGAAATAATTTACAAGGTCTAGAAATTTTGTTGTAGATGTTTCAGGGCTTTCTATGTATAGGATCATGTCATCTGCAAATAGTGAAATTTATACTTCTTCATTGCCAATTTGCATGTCTTTTATATCTTTTCCTTGTCTAAATGCTTGAGCAAGTAATTCTAACACAATGTTAAATAGAAGCAATGAAAGCAGGCACCCTTGCCTTATTCCTGATCTTAAAGGGAAAACTTTTAGGATTTCACCATTGAATATGATGCTAGCTTTGGGGTTTTCATATATGTTCTTTATGATGTTGAGAAATTTCCTTCTATTCCTATCATTTGTAGTGTTTTTATCAGAAAATGGTGTTTTATTTTGTCAAATGCTTTTTCTGCATCTATAGAAATGATCATGTGGTTTTTTACTTTTGATGTGTTTATGTGGTATATTACATTGACTGATTTTCTTATGATAAACCATCCTTGCATATCCGAAATGAAACACACCTGGTCTTTGTGTATAATTCCATTGATATGTTGTTGAATACGATAAGCAAGTAGTTTGTTCAGGATTTTAGCATCTAGGTTTAATAGAGAGGTTGGTCCATATTTTTCCTTTTCCGTGGTGTCTTGGTTTGGCTTTGGTATTAGGGTGATGTTGGCATCACAAAATGTGTTAGGCAATGTTCCCGCCAAATGTGTTTTTTGGAAGACCTTAAGCAGGATTGGAGTTAGTTCTTTCCAGATTGTTTGCTAGAATTCAACTGTGAAGTTGTCTTGTCCTAGGCTCTTCTTATTTGTGAGATTTTTGATGAATAATTCTACCTCATTACTTTTGATTGGACTGTTGAGTTCATGCATTTCTTCTTTGACAATGTAGGCTGCTTGTGTATCTAGGAATTTGTCCATTTCCTCTAAATTATCCATCTTACTGGCATATAACTTTTCAAAGTATCCTTTTATGCTAGTCTTTATTTCTGTGGGGTCACAGGTGATATTCCCTTCCTCATTGCTTATTTTATGTATTTGCATCTTCTCATGTTTTTTCTTTGTTAGCCTAGCTAAGGGTTTGTCAATTTTATTAGTCTTCTTGAAGAACCAGCTTTTTGTTTTATTTATTTTTTCTAGTGCTTTCTTATTTTCAAATTTATTTAGATCTGCTCTAATCTTTGTTATTTCTTTCTTTCTACTTCCTTTGAGGTTAGTTTGTTGTTCTTTTTCTAATTTCTCAAGATGTGGAGTTAGGTCTTTGATTTTAGCTCTTTTTCCTTTTTTAATATATGCATTTATGGTTGTGAATTTCCCTCTCAGTACAGCTTTTGCTATATCCCATAGGTTTTGATACACTGTGTTGTCATTTTCATTCATTTCAAGGTAGTTACTGATATCTTTTGCAATTTCTTCCTTGACCTACTGTTTGTCTAAGAGTGTGTTGTTTAACTGCCATATGTTTGTGCCTAATCTGGTTCTCTGCCTCTTACTGATTTCCAGCTTCATTCTATTGTGGTCAGAGAAATTATTTTGTATAATTTCAATCTTTTTTAATTCATTGAGAGTTGTTCTGTGGCCAGCATGTGGTCTATCCTGGAGGATGATCCATGTGCCCTCAAGAAGAATATATATCCAACTGTGTCTTTGTGTAATGTTCTGTATATGTCTATTAAATCCAGTTACTGAAATGTATTATTCAAAGTGTTTGATTTTTTATTGATTCTCTATTGAGATGTTCTATCTAATGTCAATAATGGGGTATTAAAGTCCCCCACTATAATTGTAGAGGCATCTATTTCTCCACTTATTTTTTTCCAATGTTTGCCTCATGTATTTTGAGGTGCACGGTTAGGTGCATAAATATTTATGGTTGCTCTTTCTTAATCATAGATTATCCTTTTTATTAATATATAGTGTCCTTCTTTGTCTCTTATAATAGTTTTGCATTTAAACTATTTTGTCCAATATTAGTATACCTACTCCTACCCTGTTTTGGTTATTCTTTGCTTGTAAAATTGTTTACCAACCATTCACTTTCAGCCTCCTTGCATCCCTGGGTTTAATGTGGGTTTCTTGTAGACAGATAAAGATAGGTCATATTGCCTCATCCATTCTGAAAATCTGAGTCTCTTGAATGGTGGGTTTAATCTATTAACATTCAATGTTATTACTGTCAAGGAATTACTTACATTAGTGATATATTTCTTTAGGTTATGTATGCCATGTGCTGTTTTTATTTAGCTTTTTATCTTTTTAGTTGTTCTTACATTCTCCTACAACTCTCACTTTTTTTTTCCTTTCAACCTGCAGTACTCCCTTTAATATTTCTTGAAGTGCAGGTTTCTTATTGCTATTCTCTCTTACTTTCTGTTTATCTGTGAATATTTTGAACTCTCCGTCATTTTTTAATGCCAGCTTTGCTGGATAGTGCCACCTGGGACCTGAGCCTCAGTGGAGTTGCAACACATACTCTTCAGTTTATTGGACTCACCCAGGACAACTAAAAAGTATATGAGGATTGATAACCACCATACCAAGGAAACGAGAGAGCTGAAATCATGATAACTGAAAGCATGAGAGTCCCATCCATCAGCTGTATGGGATTGAAGCCCCCTTTCAATTAGATGTGGAGTGGGTATCACCATACCAGAATCCTCAGGATTGAGGAATGAACTATGGACTAGAATGGAGTTACTAGTATTTTACTAGAGACTTGTGATTCTAGCAATGGAAGAAATTACAGCATTGATGTGGAGGCAGTGGCCACTAGAGGCTCTGGGGGCAGGGGTAGGGAAAGAGATGTGTAAAGTGGGGATTTTTCAGGGCTTGGGAATTGTCCTGAATGGCAATGCAATAACAGATATAGGCCATTATATATATTCCCTTAGCCTACTGAATTGTGCGGGAGATAGTATAAACTACAATGTGATCTATGGTCCATACTCAATAGCAATGCCCCAGGATGTTTTTATCAATTGCAATGAATGTGTCACACTAATGAAGGATGTTGTTTATCTGGGAAGTTGTGGGATGTGTGGGGAGGAGGGCACATGGGAATCCCTATATTTTTTGTGTAACATTTGTGTAATCTCAGTATCCTCAAAAAAATAAAATAGATATTAAAAAAGTAAAATAAAATCATAGACTTAACTGCACACCTGGAATAATTAGTAAAAGAACAACAACAACAACAACAACAAAAAACTAACCCCAAAGGAAGTAGAAAGAAGGAAATAACAAAGATTAGAACAAAGCTAAATGAAATGCAAAATAAGAAAGCAGTAGTAAAAGTAAACAAAACCAAAAGCTGGTTCCTTGTGACATTAATAAAATTTGTTAGTGTTAGCTGCACTAACAAAGAAAACAAAGAGAAGAGGAGAAAATACATAAAATAAGAAAAGAGGAAGGGGATATCTCTACTGACCTGACAGAAATATAGAGTATCATAAGAGGATATTTTGAAAAATTGTATGCAAACAAGATGGATAATTTAGAGTATATGAACAAATTCTTATAAACACATAAGCATCGTCCATTGATGAAAGAAGAAACTGATTAACTCAACACAAGTAACAAGATAGAATTAGTTATCCAAAACCTTCCAAATAAGAAGAGCCCAGGACCAGAGGGCTTCACAAGTGAATTCTACCAAACATTGCAAAAAGAACTAACACCAATCCTGCTTAAACTCTTTCAAAAAATAGAAGCAGATGGAACATTGTCTAACTCATTCTATGATGCCAATATCACCCTAATACCAAAGCCAAAGATGCCACAGAAAAGGAAAACTATAGAACAATCCCTCTAATGAAACTAGATGCTAAAATCGTCAACAAAATACTTGTTAAGCATATTCAACAACACATCAAACAAATTGATCCCCTGAGAATGGTTAGAGGTATAATTATTCCAGTGCTTTTCAGAAAGACATCACCGACCACACATATTTGATACACTGATACACATTTCTTCATATGGTTTAGAATAAAAAACCTTTGCAAATAGTAACCTTCTAAGATATGCTCAACGAAGATAATGTTTGGGAACCAAAAACTCATATTTTAGACCTCACGTATATTGTTTTTTATCTTTATGCTCTTTTCTTCATGTGTTTGTATTTTGATTTTTATATGTAATTGTACAAAATTCTAATTCGACGAAGATATTGTGACAGTCCTAAATATTATTAGCATTTGTATGTTTCTCCATTTTCTAATTCTTTCAATTTCCTACATATTAATTAAGAATTGGAAATCATATATCGATTTTATGAGATATAGATATTTCTATGCATCATAACAATCTATGACAATATAACATTTACTTTGTATGATGAAACTTTGGATGCTCTCCATTTTTATTTGCAAAGTCATATTATCACTATATCCTTTGACCCCAAGGAGACAGCAACGTATTAGTAGACATGGGAAACCGCACCATCTTCATGGAATGCCTCCTCATGGATATTTCAAGCTCCTGGAGACTCCAAGTCTTACAAGGACTAATGTCCTTTGTGATCTATCTGGGAGCCCTGACTGGAAATCTTACCATTACTGTTATTGTGAGAGAGCCATGTCTTCACTTCCCAATGTATTTCTTTAAAGGTAATTTATCCTTGGTGGATTTTTGTTACATCTCAGTAACTGTTCCCAATTCAATCGTGAATTACCTGACAGGCAACAAATTTATTTCTCTCAAAAAATGTGCTGCTCAGACATTCTTATTTCTCTTCTTTGGAGCCACAGAATTTTTTTTCCTTGTGGCAATGTCCTATGACCATTACATTGCCATTTGCCACCCTCTGCATTATGGGGTCACCATGACCCCATGTTTTTGCATAAAGATAGCAGGTGGCTCATATGTAAGTGGGCTGGTCTCTCCTGCTATCCACACAGGCACCGTGTTCCGGCTTCCCTTCACAAAGTCAAGTGTAATCCATCAATACTTCTGTGACATCACTCAAGTCATAAGTATTTAAACTCAGGCTGTGCAGTTTTCTGAGTTTGTGGTACTTGCTGTAACTTTTTGCCTTTTCTTAATAAGCTTTGTCATCTTATTCACCCTTTATGTTAACTTCTTTTTAACTGTGCTCCAGATGCATCCTGTGGAAGCCCAGAACAAAGCCTTATCAACTTGCTCTCCCCAAATAGCTATTATTATTTTATATATCATTTCTGCACTGTTTGCTTGTTTGGGCCCTATCTCAAATTAATCAACAATCCATTCCCTCCTCACAGCCGTGTTCTACTCCGTGGTGGCCTCCTTCATAAACCCCATCATCTTTAGCCTGAGGAACAGGGAGATTAAAGTGCTCTGGGCAGAATGTTTAGAAGTTCATTCTGGTTACCTTAAGGAGTTGATTTTCAAATGGGAAATAATGTTTCAATTTTACACAAATAAAAATAATATTTGTAATATATTATCTTAAAATTTAGATAAAATAATTATGTGACTCTGTTAGAAAACCAAGGATATTTTAAAGTACACAAGCAGAAATTAGCCACTGAATAAAGATCTTCCTTGAATAAAATTTATTACTTTTTGTAATTACTCATTTTAATATGCCAAGTAGTAAGAATTAAATATAGGATTTGTGGTGTCATCTTATTATGCTCATATTGGTTTAATTGAAGAAATATCTAGTAAGGTTTATCATTTTCTCATGTTCACACTGCATTAGGAAAAAATAGGATGAAACAATTCATTCTTCCCGCAAATAAATGCAGTAAACTCTTCTGTTTCACCTTTCAATACAATTTTTATATTTTCATGTTGATTCCTTGATATGCTTATATGCTTGAATTCCTTATATGCTTGTATTCATGGCCCTTCAATTCAGTGTAACTTACACATTATGTCTGTGAACATAAAATGTTTATTATCTTTAGATAATTACATAGAGAAATATACCTATAAATAGATTCATCTATGTTCATAACACTGTACAACATAAAACTTATATCAGGGTTGCCATTTATCAGAGAGAGAGCAGTGGAGAGAAAGTACACAGTTGATATTCATAACAGAGATTCTGTGATCTACTGCATGGTAGCTATACAGAAAAAGAATGAAAACAAAAATATGTAAAATGCATATCATGAAGACTAAAATAGGTGATAAAGTTTCAATAATTTAAATATCAATCATTTAGCATGACAAAGGATAGAACATGCTAATATGATAATGTGGAACTCAGTCATGGACACTCCTGCTCTTAATATCATGTGATAACACATGATGGGTTGAATTAAAGACAATCTATAGATCTGGTACAGTATGAGCTGTTGATGATGGACAATCAGAGAAGAAAACACAGTGGTTGCCCATATTCCATGAACCCTGCTTGAGAGAAAACAGAATTTGCTCCCTTTAACCTTAAAAACTGCTTCTAGAAGTTCAGTTTTAAACTTAATTCTTTGTGCCATTATTTGGTATCATTTTTGGTATATGTGTGTTTGTGTATACCTGTTGTTAAATACCGTTAATAAACAATAAAAGGTTTTTTTTTATCCCCATGATGTCCAGATTATGTAGACAACTGTGAATTATTTTAAGTAATTAAACTTGTATTGAAAAAAGTATAACAGTCATGGATT
>JAQZBX010054790.1:0-18574 GCA_029593785.1 Cabassous unicinctus
GATCAGAGTAGGATGATCACCAGCCTCTTCAGTGTGGCCTGTATCTTCCTGGAGAGGCTGGTGTAGGTCCCCCAGCTTCCTCTCTTCTGGAGGTGGGGCTGGGGCTTAGGCTAGAGCTGCAATCTGATCTGGATGGAAAGAAGCCTTTCCCTCTCAGCACTGATTTTCAGTCCACCCCACTTCCCCTCAAATCAGGATCAGAGTTAAAATGGTGGCTACTGGCCTCTTTGTGACTTGGACAGTTTTAAACTTGAGCTCTTCTTAGGATTATTCTTTAGCCACTGAGTTTACTAATCAGTAGCTGAAGTTGGTGTCCAACCATCTCTTCCTTCCACATTTTTGGGAATTGGAGCTTCCAATTCCATCCATGGAATAGCTCCCGAGGTGGCTTTTGCCACCAGTGGAGGATGGGCACTGGCCTCCATGGCATGGAGTGCTCTACTTAGGAATCTTCTCTGCAGATGGGTAGTCTCCTCCTTCCATTCTTTCAAGGATGTTGCAGGATGCTCTTTTGGTCTCCTGGAGCCCCCAAACAGATGCTTTACATTGCTCTGGTGAATACTAACTGCCCTTTAGCACAATCTGACTCTAGGAGTTCCTTACACTGTCACCATCTTGCTGGTGGTTCTAATGGTTATAGTTTTAATTATAAGTTTAAATAAAAGGGGCAGAAGAACCATGTTTAGGTAAATTATAAATAAGCCAAACTCTATTACATTGGAGAGATAGCTTACCATATATTGCAAGGTAGGATCCAGCCATGAGGTACCAATTTCCTGGGGTTGTCTGCCCTGCCTATACTGTCCAGATATCTTTAGAGTGGTCATGAGCTCCCCTCCTTGAGACACTGTTTATTGTGGCAGTCAGTGAGATACTCCTGAGTTGGGTATAAATTTAACCTCTGGACTGATGTCCCAAATCACTCTGAAATCTCTTATCCATAAAAACTCATTTGTATTTAATATTCCCCCCTTTTGTTCAAGATCTTTTTCCAAATGCATCACTATTTGGAGCTTGGTAATAATCCCCTAGTGCCAGGGAGCATTAGGCACCAAAGCTGGGCCTTTGGGGATAACTAGAGCTGTAGAGAAAAATCTTAAACATGAACATACATTTATTTTGTCTGCAGACAGGAGCCAAGGTTGGTTGAAAGTGAAAACTACCATACCAAGGAAACAAAAGAGCCTACAACTGCAAACAAGAGAGTCCCAACCATAAGATATATGGGAACAAAGACCCCTCTCAATTAGAGGTGGAGTGGACATCACCACGCCAGAATCCTCAGGATTGGGGGATGAGCTATGGACTAGAGTGGACTTACTGATATTTTACAATGGACTTGTGATTCTAGCAATGGAAGAAATTACAGCATTGATGTAGAGGCAGTGGCCCTGGGCTCTGGGGGCAGGGGGAGGGAAAGGAAAGTATAATGCGGGGGCTTTTTTGGGACTTGGGAATCATCCTGAATAGTATTGCAATGACAAATATATGCCATTATATATCTTCCCATAGCCTGCAGAACTGTGTGGGAGAGAGTGTAAACTACAATTTGAACTATGGTCCATGCTCAGTGGCAATATTCAAGATGCATTGATCAATTGCAATGAATGTGCCACACTAATGAAGGATGTTGCTTATGTGGGAATGTGTGGGAGGTGTGGGGAGTGGGGCATATAGGGATTCCCATATAGGAAATTTTTGTATAACATTTGTGCATTCTAAGTATCTTTAAAAAATAAAAAAAGAAATTTAAAAAATCAAAATAAATAAATAAATAAATAAATAAATAAAGTGACTCAAACCAGATTCTCCATGTTGTGGTTTCACTCTTGTTTAAATATCTAAGTTGCTACTTAGAATTTGCTTTCATTAAGCATTAGCTTTTATGCATATGGATGAACATACACAGCTGCTTATATAACTGTATGATTATTATGTTCAGGAAATCATACTTACACATACATTGCATGATCAAAAAAGGAGCAGATAACTCCAACCCTGGGTGGGACATTTACTGCATTAATTAAGCAAGTGGAAGTGAGGACAGCAAGGGGCTTCTTCTGGACAGGTCTGGTCAAACAGGTGAAGCTGGTTTTCATACTTCTTTGCTCAACAGGATATTCTTGACCACAAGAAACACAGAATTTGGCACCAAGAGAGGGTTGCTTCTTTCTTGGCCTCTCCATTTTCTTCCAGGTTCCAATGATCTTCAACTTCTTGGTTCCTGTGGCAATCTATTTTAATTTCATTCTGATTAAAAAGGACTGCAATAATAGGATTAAGACCCATCCTGTTTGCTTTTGACCACATCTTAACTGAAGTAACTGCAACAAAATATCCTGCTTAACAATTGGTTCACACTCACAGGAATGAATTAAGATTAAGAACATGTTACTGGATACATGGCTGAAAACTACCACACTTCACCCTTTGGACCCCAAAAGACACGTTTTCTTTCCACATGCAAAATACATTCATTTCATCATAAAATACCAAAGGCTTTAAGTCATTTCAGAAACAATGCTAATAACAGTCTCATCAAAACCAGTTATGAGTGTGGTCTGTCCTAGAGCACAATTCCCCTTCATCTGTTAAACAGTGAAACCTAGAAAACAAGTTATCTGTCTCCAATATACAATGGAGGGACAAGCATAGGAGAGGTATGCCCATTCTAATAGGGAAAAATTGGAAGGAAACAGGTATCACTGCTTCCAAACCATTCTGCAACCCAGCAGGGCAAACTCCATTAGATTTCAAGATCTGAGAATCATCTGTAAATAAATGTTCTTTACTCCAGACCTGATAGAGCAGTAGTTTCATCACTTCTTATTGCTTATGCAGTGGCCATGGTCTCCCAAAAAATGGGTGAAGTCTCCATCCTTTATGAGCATCATGATGGTGGCCAGGCTCTCTGCAAACCCCAGGGCACAGGTCCACAATCTCTGAGCATTGGGATGGCAGCACTCTACCTGAACAATGTGACAGAAATCATGCCACCTCCAAGTGCCTTGGTGGGTCACCTGCCTCCTTCAAGTGCTGGGACATACTCACCCTTTTCAAACACATGGGTGGATCCACTCTCTTGGCCCAAGGATATGTCTTTAGTCTAGATGTTTGCTTATAGTTTCAGCCCATAAAGTCATTCTTCCTTCAATTTGTCCATTCTCTGACCTTTTCTGTCCTTGCTGGCAGTGGTTTGCTGATACAAATTTCACAAAAATAACTTGTCAGCTTTGCATGTAGTTCAATGTATCCAAACATCAGATAATAGAACCTTCCATAGATCATGCTGTAAAACTGCATTTCCAATCCTGACTTCCACTGGACTGGCTGATTGGTTCTATAGTCAGTGAATCCATCACATGGAGCCCTCTTCTCTGAGGAATTGCTTTATGGAAGTTCAAGAATGTCTCTGATGAACACTTTTGGCACTAATCATGGAATACACAATGTGTATAGGCTCAGAACTCTCCAAACCATCAATTTCCAGGTTCTTTGTTCTTAAGAGACAGTTATCAGCTTACTGCTTTCTTCTCACATTTTACTATAAGCTGCAAGGAAAAACCAGGCTGTACTTTCCATATATAACTTGATAATCTCCTCAGCTAAATATTCAAGCTCATTGCTTTCAAGTTCTGCCTTCCATTTCACATCAGAACTTGATTTATCAACATTCTCTCCACTTTAAAACAAGAAATTCCTTTCCAGCAGATTCCAGTAACACATTCATCATTTCCTTCTAAGGCTCCTTGGAAGTGCCTTTAGCATCCATATTTCTAGGAACAGTCATTTGAAAGTAGTCTAAACTTTTTCTTTCAAGCATCTTATAATTCTTCCAGCATCTACTTATTAGCGAATTCCAAAGCTATTTCCAAATTTTGGTATTTGCTTGAGCAGCAATCCACTCCCCTGGTACCAAAATCTGCTTTAGATTCCTTGGCTGCTCAAGGAAGTACCATGCATTGGGTTGGCTTAAACAATGGGAATTTGTTTTCTCACAGTATTGAGGCTAGGAAAATATCCAAATAAAAGTGTCATCAAAGCACTTTCTCTGACCTGCAGAGAGATCCAGGAGCACTTGAGAAGAATTAATATCCTGCTGATTTGTGGAGAAATGCTCTATATTTGTTTTTAGGCCTAGTTCACTAAGCATCTTTTTCCTTGTTGATCCTCTATCTAGTTCTATCTGTTGATATGAGTGGAATACTATTATTGTAGATACATCTATTCTCCCTTCAGTTTTGCAAGAGTTTGCCTCATGTATTTTGCAGCACCCTTGTTAGGTACACAGACATTTATGATGATTGTATAATCACCTTCTACATATTTTTTAATGTTTTTGCATTTAAAGTCTGTTTCATCCAATATTAGTATAGCTACTCCTGCTTTTTTGGGGTTTGTTTCCATGAAATACCTTTTTCCAACTTTCACTTTCATCTTACTTGAGCCTTTGAGTCTAAGGTAAGTCTCTTTCAGACAGCATTTGGATGGATTCTACTTTTTAATCCATTCTGTCAGAATTTTTTGATTGCAGAGTTTAATCCATGAACTTTCAATGTTATTTCTGTAAACACATTACTTACTTTGACCGTTTAACACTTTGGCTTTCCTATGTCATATCTGAATTTGTATCCTTTGGTTCCCCTTCCTGATAATCATCATTTCTACACTCTCCTCCAAGTTTTTATCTCATGTTTTTTTTCTTTTAGGCTGCAGAACTTTCTTTATTATTTCTTATATAGACAGCCTCTTGTTTACCAACTCTTTTAGGTTCTATTTATGTGTGAATGTTTAAAATTCACCCTCATTATAGCAATACAATTTTGCTGGATAAAGAATACTTGGCTGGAAGTTTTTCTCTTTCAATATCTTAAATATAACACTGTCATTTTGCCTCCATGGCTTCTGATGAGAAATCTACAATAAGTCATTTTGGACATCCTTTGTAGTTGATGAATCAATTTTCTCTTGCTTTCAGAATTCTCTCTTTAGCTTGCATATTTTGACATTCTGAATGTTATGATTCTCTAAATAGACCTGTATGGATTTATTCTATTTGGAATACATTGAGCTTCTTGGATATGTATATTTATGTCTTTCATAAGAGTTAGGAAATATTCAGCCATTATTTCCTCAAATATTCTTTCTTTCCCTTTTCCCTTTTATTTTTCCATTCTATTCACTCTGTTCTTGTCATTTCAATTTTAGCTATCCTGTCTTCCAATTCACTTATTTTTTCTTCTGATACTTAAAATCTGTTGTATGCCTCTAAAATATTTTTTAAAGATTATTTATTTTACTTTTATCCATTTTTACCACCACCCTCTTTTTTTTTCTTTTGCTGTTTTTGTTTCCATTTGCTGGGCAATTCTCTGTCTATATCCTGCCCTCTCTTCTCATCCTTCTCCTGTCTTCACCAGGATTTGAACCTGGAAGCTTTGATGTGGGAGACCGGTGTCCTACCACCTGCGCCACCTTAGCTCCTGTATTTTTTTTTGCCACATCTCTTTTTAGCTTTCCCTTGTGTCACTCTCTTGTTACATCATCATCTTGCTGTGTGGTTCAGTGGGACCTGACAGCACACCCACTCATGGGGCCTGACAGTGCACTCATGCATGGAGCCTGATGTTGCACCTGCGTGTGGGGCCTGGTGGTACACATGCATATGGGGCCTGGTGGCTCACCAGCTCATAGGGCCTGATGGTGCAACCATGCATGGGGCCTGGGGGCTCACCTGCTCATGGGGCCTGGCAGTGCACCCACAAATGTGGCCTGATGGCACACCCACACCCTGGGCCTGGCAATACATCTGTTCATGGGGCTTGATGGTGCATTCACACATGGGGCCTGAGGGGCTCACCTCCTTGTAGGAGCTGATGGTGCACCCATGCACAGGACCTGGAAGCCCATGCACCTTCTATATATTTTTTTATTTTTTTTACTGGGAGGTTCCAGGGATCAAACCCAGTTCTGTTCATATGGGAGATGGATGCCCAATCATTTTAGCCACATCTGCCCCCTCTATTTTTAATCTCAGCAATTTTGTCTTTCATTACCATAAGCTCTCTTATGTTTCTACTCAAGCTTTCAAATTTTTGAGCACACCCAGTGTTTTCTTAATGTCATTTATCTCTTTATCCATATTTTCCTTCAGCTCCTTGAATTGATTTAAGAGATTTGTTTAAACATCATTTCTTATTTTTTTCAAATCTTGTCTCATCTGGTGTTTTGATTTGTGCCTTTGACTAGGCTATACTTTCCTGTTTCTTAATATGGCTCATAATTTTGTGCTGATATCTAGGCATCTAATTATGATGGGGCATTTCCTCTGATGGTCAGTGTCTCTGTCTTGCCTGGGATATTATTGTTGTTTCCAATTTTTGTGTAATAGCTCTTCTTTCATTCTTGGTTCAACTTACTCTAGGTCTTTAAAATTGCCCTTGTTTAACTAATCACAACTGGGCCAGTGATTCTTAATGTGGTAGAGACCAGTTTCCTAGAGCCTAGGTGTAGGGTTCAGTAAAGGCATCAAAAAGCTTTCAGAGGTGAATTCTACCAAGCATTTTGTGAAAAAACTGAGAGTAATCCTCTTTAAACTCTTCCAAAAAATTGAAAAGGAGGGAAAATTACCCAAAACATTTTATGAAGCCAACATCATCCTGAAAAGAAAGCCAGATAAAGATAATATAAGAAAAGAAAATTGCAGACTAACCTCTCTAAATAACATAGAGGCAAAATTACTAAAAAAAATACTTGCAAATAAAATCCAATAGCATATTAAAAGAGTAGACACAACCATCAAGTGAGATTTATTCCTGCTGTGCAAGGGTAGTTTAACACAAGAAAATCAATTAATGTAACACACCACTTTAACAAATTCAAGAAAAAACCACGTGATCATCTTGATTGATGCAGAAAATGCATTTGACACAACATCCCTTCTTGATAAAAACACTTCAAAAAATAAGAATAGAAAGAAAGTTCTTCAATATTAAAAATGACATATATGAAAATCCCATGGCCAACAGTATGCCCAAAGGGGAAAGGTTGAAACCTTTCCTTCTAAGATTTGGAACAAAACAAGGATCCCCACTGTCATGACTGTTGCTCAACATTTTACAAGAGGTTCTAGCTGGAGCAATTAGACCCAAATAGGAAAGGAAGAAGTAAAGCTCTCACTATTCACAGATGACAAAATCCTGTATTTAGAAAATTCTGAATTGCATACAATAAAGATACTCAAGCTAAGAAAAGAGTTCAGCAAAGTGTCAGGATACAAGTTTAACATGCAAAAATCAGTAATGTTTCTGTACACTATTATTGAACAATCTGAAAAGGAAATTGGGTAAAAATTTAATAGCTACAAAAAGACTCAAACATCTAGGAATCAATTTAAATAAAGATGTAAAGGAACTGTGTTCAGAAATCTACAAAACACTGCCAAAAGAAATCAAAGAAGATCTAAACAAATGGAAAGAATAAATATTGTGAAGATGTTAATCCTACACAAACTGATTTATAGATAAAGTGCAATACCAATAAAAATTCCAACAGCCTACTTTCCAGAAATAGAAAAAGCAATGATGAAATTTATTTGGAAGGGAAAGTGTACTCAAAGACCCAAAAACTTCCTCAAAAAGAAGAACAATGTGAGAGGATTCTCACTGCCTGACCTTGAAACATATTACAAAGCTACTGTGGTCAAAATAACATGACATTGGCATAATGCTGGACACATTGATCAGTGGAATAGAATTGAGAGACAAAAAAATTGAATTGGTCTTTGTCTCTTTGGTGAAATATTTTTTGACAAACCTACCAAGTCTACATTACTGGGACAAAACACTTTCTTCAAAAAATGGTGCTGGGAGAACTGGCTATCCAAGGCCAAAAGAATGAAAGAGGACCCCTATCTCATTCCCTATACAAGAATCAAATAAAAATGGATCAAAGGCCTAAATATAAAAACCAGGACCATAAAAATATTAGAAGAAAATGTAGGGAAACATCTTCAAGATTTTTGGGTATGTGGTGGTCTCAGACCTTACACCCAAAGCACAAGCAACCAAAGAAAAAAAAAAAAGATAACTGGCACCTACTCAAAATAAACACTTTTGTACTTGAAATGACTTTGTCAAACAGGTGAAAAGTCAGCTGAATCAATGGGAGAAAATATTTGGAAATCACACATCAAGTAAGCATTTAATATACATGATACATAGAGATATTCTACTAGTCAACAATAAAAAGACAAATGACTTGATTAAAAAGTGGACAAAAGACTTGAATAAACATTTGTCCAAAGAAGAAATACAAGTAGTGAAAAAAACACATGAAAAAGTGTTCAACATCACTAGCAATTAAGGAAATTGAAATCAAACCTATAATGAGATATCATTTCACACCTATTAAAATGGTCACTATTAAAAAGACAGAAAGCTACAAGTGTTGGAGAGGATGTGGATAGGTAGGAACTCTTATTCACTGTAGGTGGGAATGTAGAATGGTACAGCCACTGTGGAAGACTGTTTGACAGTTCCCAAGGAAGTTGCATATAGATTTGCCACATGACCCAGCAATGTTACTACTAGGTATATACCCAGAAGATGAGAGCAGTGGCATGAACAGACTTCTGCACACTGATGTTCATAGCAGTGTTATTCATAAATGCCAATGATGAATTGAATAAACAAAATGTGGTTTATACATATGATGGAATATCATGTAAGAAGTGAAGTCATGAAGCATATGACACCCTGATGAACCTGTAGAACATTAAGTTGAGTGAAGGAAGCCAGACACAAAAGGACAAATATTGTATGATTGTGCTATTATGAACTAAATATATTGTGTAAATTCATGAGTTAACAACTAGAACATACATCATTCAAACATAGAATGAGGTTACAGAATGGAAAGCTGAGGTTTAATCTGTGCAGAACTGGTAAAAATATTGTTTGTAAATCATTGGAAATGAATAGAAATGATAAAAGCATGTCAGTGTTTCTAACTAGTAGTGCTAATATATGGATATGACATTGTTGAAAGGGTCAGTCCAAGGTCATATACATTACTAAAAGGAGAGCTGAAAAATATAATATGGGACTGAATATCATAGTGATTCCTTATGTGAAATATGAGTATGGGTAATATTGTATACATAAAACTGTATTTCTTTGAAACTGAACAAAAGTATATTAATGTTGTAAAATGTAAGTACCAGGCAAAATATAACCAAAGAAAACTATGGACAGTTGTGTATAATAATATATTACTAATCTTCCATTAAGGGCAAAAACAGGAAATACACTTAATGAAAGAAACTAGACTGTCTCCTTACTTTTTCAGTTACTATACTAATATTGAAGTTATGCATAAGGTAAACCAGATAAATTTCATGGGCCATTTCTTTATTACAAATGAAATTTACCTTTAAACACATACACTTGTTCTGTATTTCATACCTCTATTCAGTATGCAGGTCTATTCTGGGGCACTGTTCCAGAGAAGCAGAAGAGTTCTGTGTCAACTCACTGCATCTCATTCACTGAATAGTGAAAAGTGGCTTTGTACGTAAGATTTTATATTTAACCAGAAGAGAAAAAGTGTGTCAATGGAAAAAATACAATGCCTATATATTTGCACATATAACCTTATTCTTCTGATTAAAATTTGTATAATTTGTTAATTTAGGTTTTGAATTCACGACAAAGGGAAAAATGAAGCCTCTTGTTTTAAAATAAGAAAGAAACACTTGAATTCCCCCAAGATTCTATGTCTTTGCTGTTCAAGATTGTCCACACTAGCCCCATGTGGCTATAAAACTGAATTGAAATAAAACTAAAATTTCAGTTCTTTGGTAGCTCCAGTCAATTTTAAAGTGCCCAATAGCAACATGTGGGTAGTGGTTTCTGTAATGGACTGTGTAGAGATAGAACAGTATTTTCATTGTAGATAGTACTATTTGGCATGTTGAAATTGATTGTGGATATTTATTCCCTTTTCATATTTATAAATGATTCATTTTTTGCTTTTTGATTAATTCCCTTCTATGTTTCTCATCAAAGAATGTTTTACTTTATTTCTATTAGTTTCTTAAAGTGGGGTTTTTTATCATTTGATTTTTTATTTTAATTAATACAAGTGTTTTTCACAATATAAGCCAAGAATTTTCCTGGGAATATTAGTTTAGCTTTGTGATTTTGGCAATTTTATGTGATGTATTCAACTATTATTATTTTTCATGAAGTACATTTTTATTTGTACCAAGGTTAATTTTAATTTCCTCCTTAAATTTCAGTTCACTGATTATGTTTCTGTTTGTCATTATGTTCTGCTTTTATTTCCTTTTGAATAGGGAATGTTGGTTATCCCTTTCAAATTTCTACAATTTTCCTCTACTTTATTTTATGAACCATTTGTATGCCAGGTGCATGAACTTTTTGAAAAATAGATTTTCCTTTTTGGGGATGTGGTACTTTCATATATACATTTGTTGAATAATTATAGAATTCATTCTACTTTTTCTTAGGAAGAAGTAAGGATTTGTAATGTCAAAAGAAGTAAGAGACTGAAGTATAATTGATGATAAATAAGTAGGCCTGATATAGAGTCCCTCATGCTAAGCCTATGTCAGCAAACCAAACTTAAATAAATTCCTGTCTTTTTTAAGTGCTCCTTCTCCAAGAAACCAAAATATAAGAAAAACCAATCATATCTAGATAGCTCCCTTTTGCTTCTGTAGTTTTAGTTCCTCTAAATCAAGGCTAAGCCAAGTAAGGAAAACTACCCTGTACAAATCAATAAGTTTACTTTCTTTAAGACAAACTTGTTCTGCCTATATGAGCCTTGCTTTTTGGTTGAATGTTACAGAATTCATGAATCACATGCTAAAGATGTAAGATCCAAAAAACTAACTTCCTTCATATATTTACTTTTTCTTTTTCTTTTTCCTTCATATTTTGGTGATGAGAATAGGATCTGAAGGCCACTGCTAAGGACTCTGGAGATAAGAAAGACAGAAGAAGGCACCTACTGAACACTTTCAGTTCTCTGTCCTCCCCATAATCTCCACAATTTATGGATGAGTCTTTCTCAGATCTGACTTCCACTCTTTATGTGTTTGAGCTCTATTTGGCAAACAAACTATTTGGCATGTTGAAATTGATTGTGGATATTTATTCCAAAGGTCACTGGGTCAATCATATTGATGAGAAAGCTCAGATTTTGAGCCTGAATCTCTATCATTATGGTGCAGTCCACAGTTTCATTTTTTGATACTGCTGGTTTCGTTGCCCCATGTACAATGTAATATGCAAAATAATAAAGAGAAGGTACTCATACTATTAAAATTTTGATTCTCTTCTCTCCAGCACTCTGGTATATTACCTGTTCAAGAAATATTTCACTGGAAGCAGTGCCCATCAAACAAAAAGACAAAATTTCACCAAAGACAACTTAGAATGTCAATGTTCTTTTTCATTTAATGAATATATTCAATTTACAGGCAGACTTTTAGGTTTGTGGCTTGCTATGGGCTTGATTGTGTTCCTCAAAGAGGATATGTTCAAGTCTTAATACCCAGTCCTGTGAATATAACTTTATTTTTTACATTTTTTAATGTTTAAATTTTTAAAAAAAGATACTTAGATTACATAAATTTTACCTAAAAAATGTAGGGAATTCCCATATGCCCCACTCCTTACTCCTCACACACTTTCCCACATTAACTTCCATCATTAGTGTGGTACATTTGTTTCAATTTATGAACACATTGGAGAATTGCCATTAAGTGTGGATTATAGTTTACATTATAGTTTAAACTGTCTTCCACACATTTTTTGTAATTACAAAAAGATATATAATGGCCTGTATCCATCACTGCAACATCATTCAGGACAATTCCAGTGTCCCAAAAATGCCACCATATTACACCTATTTTTTTTAAAGATACTTAGTTTACCTAAATGTTACATAAAAAATATAGGGGATTCCCATGTGCCCCACTCCCCACACATCCCACATTTTTCCACATTAACATCCTTCATTAGTGTGGTATATTCATTGGTATTGATGAACCCAATTTTGAGCATTGACACTATGCATGGATTAAGGTTCACATTATAGTTTACTCTCTCTCCCACACAATTCTCTAGGCTATGGCAAGATATATAATGATCTGTATCTGTCATTGCAATGTCATTCAGGAGAATTCACAAGATCCAGAAATGCCCCCATATTACACCTCTTTTTCTCTCTCCCTGCCCTCAGAACCTCCAGTGGCCACTGCCTCCACATCAATGATACAATTTCTTCCATTGCTAGAACCACAATAAGTCTATAATAGAATACCGATAAGTCGGCTTTAGTGCATAGGATACTGGGATCCTAAGGATACTGGGATGGTGATGTTCACTCCACCTCTAATTGAGACGGGGCTGTAATCCATTAGGGCAGATGGATGGGACTCTCTTGCTTGTAGTTGCAGACACTTTCAGTTCCTTGGTATGGTAGTTGTTGATCATTACCTCCTTGTTAGTTGTCCTGGGTATGACCAATGAACTGGAGAGTAAGTGCTGCAACTCTATTGAGATTTGGGGCCCAGCTGGCACATGGATAGCCCAAATATTTAAATCTCTTGGATGTACCAACACTAGTAGTCATTATAGCTTCAAATAGAACAGAAAACCCTTGTGTAGGGAAAACACAACTGAATCCAACTCTTTCACCTTGGAGAGCATAATTACACACTAGTGCCCACTGAAAAGGCACCAAACTGCAGAGCTATCTGCCCTGACCATAGGATCTGGGTGTCTTCAGATCCCTCAGGAAGCCCACTATTTGGGGTAGTATCTACCTTGGCACCTATGAGATCCTGCTGAGAAGTGCATAAGCATTACCTCTGGGATGACACCCTGACTCACTTTGAAGTCTCTTAGCCACATTAATTCATTTTTCTTTACTATTTCCCCCTTATATTTAAGGTCTTTTTCCAGTTGCATTGTTACTTGGTGCTTGGTAGTAATCCCTCAGGGCAAGGAAGGCTCATCCCCAGGAGTCATGTCCCATGCTGGGGGGATGGTAATGCTTATATATCCTGACTTTGGCTTAGAGAGAGGCCACATTTGAGCAATAAGAAGGCTCTCAGGAGGTAACTCTTAGGCAACCTATAACCCTAGGCTAAGTTTCAATTTCAAGAGCAAAGGCAAATAAGCATAGTCACCAATATCAAGGGCCTATCAATGGACTATCCTCCTTTGCTAATCACTGCCCCTGTACTTGGAGGATTATTGCTGCTCCAGTAGAGAATGTGGCAGAGCTCTCTAGGATGGCAATTCAATTTCTTTCAGTTATTGTGTGAATCTCCACCCACTGTGACAATGACTCGGGAGCATTTGAACACATTCATATACCTTATATGTATGTCCAGGTGAACTTCCTCCCATGTATCCCCCATCCTTGATACCCCACACCAATGATCCTTCCCTGCCCCAGTTGTAACCCTTATGTGACTCAAAGTTTCTTCAAAAATGAAGTGAATAGAATAGCTAAATACAATTAATAGGAAAATGAAATAATAATGATAGGTTTAAATATAGAAATAAAATAAATAACAATTTTAAAAAACTAAAAATAAAATAAAAATTTAAAATTAGGATATGAAAAAATTAAAAAATATTAAAAAAATTTTTTTTTGACATTTTGCCTTTCATCACTCTAATATCTGTTGTCCTATATGTACAGTAATATTTTCTTCCATTTATTCCCCAGTGTCTTACTTTTTTTCATTTTGTTTCAAGGAAGTTTTAGGTCACAGTAAAGTTACACAGAGAATACAGTGGACTTCCTTATACTCAACATCCTTGCCCTTTTCCCCCTTGCCATATTAATTCCTTTTTATATGTGAATGGTATGTTTTTTAAAACTGATACACAAATTGTGAAACATAGCTACTAACCATAGTCAATGTTTTACCTTATGATTTACATTTTGGACCATATACTTTTATAAATTTTGATGCAATTTAACATGGCCTATGTCCATCATTGCAAGATCATGTAAAACATTTCCATTGCCCAGTACATACCTCCTGTACCATCTATTCTATTCCTCCCTTGCCTTCCACTTGGGGCCCACAGTGATCACCTGGCTTCACTTCTTGAAGGAGAAGATTTATAGTTACTTGCAACAACACTGAGGTCTTGACACACTGGTCAGTCCTCTTTAGGCACTGCCTATGCTCTCAAGAGTCTCTCACCCCTCTAGCTGAGAATATAGCAAGACTCCCAAGGATGGGATTCACCAACTTGCCACTCATTATGTTGGTCTCCACCCACTGATATAACACACTATGGCAAGATGAACACTCAAATATTACCTAGAGGCCTGCACTAGGTGCACCCTGTCCCTAATGCCTCCCACATCCAACACCACAAACCAGCAGCCATAACTTGCCATATTGCCAACATTGCAGTTTCAACCTCATACCTGCCAATCCCCAGTGTTCACCCAGTCCCTCCCCCACATTTCTATGGACAATCCAACCCACACTTCCCAGACCACCCCCTGACAAACCAGCACCACCCAACCCTATATTACTGTTACACAAATGTCATGTCCTTCCACTGTACAACTACACACTTCCACATAATCATAGATTTTGCTCCTATGGGCATTGGCTCATAACCTTCTTCTCCCTTTCTATTTCTGTAAATCTATCTTCCAGACTCTAGCTTTGTGAGTCTGCTCAATTTGCATAATTCATATCAGTGAGCTAATGTAATATTCATCTTTCAGTGCTTAGATTGTTTCACTCAACATAAGGCCCTCAAGATATATCCATGTTATTCCATGTGTTAACACTGTATTCCTTCTTACAGCTGAGTTATATTCTGTTGTATGTATAGGCCACATTTTGTTTACCCATTAGTCTGTTGAAGGGCATTTGGGTTGATTCCAACTTTCTGCAATAGTGAATAATGCCACTATGAACATTGATGTGGATATATCTGTTTGTGTCCTTGTTTTCAGTTCTTCTGGGTATATACATACCCAGCACTGGAATTGCTAGCTCATATGGCACTTCTATAGTTAGTTTTCTGAGGAACTGCCCAAGTGTCCTCCCACAATGGCTGCACCATTCTACATTTCCCCCAGGAGTGGATGACTGTTCCCAATCCTCTTCATCCTGTCCAACACTTGTAGTCCTCTGTTTTTTTTTAAAAGCCACCAGTCAAATGGGTGTAAAATGGTATCTCATGGTAGTTTTGAGTTGCATTTCCCTAATAGCTAGTGATGTTGAGCATCATTTCCTGTATTTTTTAGCCATTTGTGTTTCTTCCTTGGAGAAATGTTTTTTCAAGTTGCTTGACCATTTTTTAAATGGGCTACTTAACTTTTATTTTTGAGGTAAAGGATTCCTTAATATATGCAGGATATTAGGCTCCTATCATATATATAGTTGCCAAATATTTTCTCCCATTGAGTAGGCTGCCTTTTTAATTTCTTGATAACCTCCTTTAAGGTGCAAAATTTTTTAATTTTGAAGAGATGCTATTTATCTATTTTTTCTTTCACTGCTTATGCTTTGGGTGTGAAGTTCGTGAAAACATTTCTTATTACAAGATTCAGTAGATGCTTCCCTACATTATCTTCCAAAGTCTTTATGGTCTTGGCTATTATATTTTGATCTTTGATCCATCTTGAGTTGATGTTTGTAGACAGTGTGAGATGATGTTCCTTTCTTTTTCTTTTGGATATGGATATCCAGTTCTCCAAGCACCATGTGTTGAAGAGGCCGTTCTCTCCCAGTTAAATGGTCTTGGTGGTCTTGTCAAATATCAGATCACTGTTTATGTGAGGATTTATATTAGGACCCTCAATTTGGCTCCATTTGATGGTATGTCTATCCTTGTGCCTATACCATGCAGTTTTGACCATTGTAGCTTTGTAGTATTTTTTAAAATCAAGTAGTGTGATCCTTCTGATTTCATTTTTCTATTTCAATATGTCTTTGGCTATTCAGAACTTCTTGCCCTTCCAAATAAATGTCATAATTAGTATTTCCAAATCATTAAAAAATGCTATGTTGATTTGTATTGAGATTGCATTATAGCTGTAGAAAAGTTTGGGTAGGATAGACATCTTAATGATATTTAGTCTTTCTATCGATGAACACGGAATATTCCTCCATTTATTTAGTTTTCTTTGATTTCTTTAACAATGTGTAGTTTTCTGTGTATAAATCATTTACATCTTTAGTTAAAATAATTCCTAGGTATTTGATTCTTTTAGTTGTTATTGTAAATGGATTTTCTCCTTGAATTCCTCCTCAGATTGCTCATTATTTGTGTAGAGAAACGTTACTGATTTTTGCACGTTGATCTTATAACCTGTGAATTTACTGAACTCATTTACAAGTTCTAGAAGCTGTGTGGTTGATTTCCCAGGACTTTCTATCTATAGGATCATGTCATCTGAAAATAGTGAAAATTTTACTTCTTTCTTCCCAATTTGGATGTCTGTTATATATTTTGTTTCTCTAAGTGCTCAAGCAAGTACTTCTAACACAATGTTAATAGGAGTGGTGAAAGTGGGAATCCTTGTCTTGCTCCTGATCTTAAAGGGGAAAATTTTAGGATTTCTCCATTGAATATGATATTAACTGTGCCTTTTTCATATATGCCCTTTATCATATTGAGGAAGTTTCCTTCTATTCCAATCTTTTGTTGTTGTTTTATCAGGAAAGGCTTTTATATTTTTTTAAATGCCTTTTCTGCATATAGAAAATGAACATTTGATTTTTTTTCTTTTGATCTGTTTATGTGGTGTATTACATTGATTGATTTTCTTATGTTGAACCATCCTTGCATACCAGGGATGACACCTACTTGGTCATGGTGTATAATTTGGTTGATGTGTTGCTGAATACAATTAACAAGTATTTTTTTGAGGATTTTAGCATCTAATTTCATTATAGTGATTATTCTATAGTTTTCTTTTCTTGTAGCATCTTTGTTTGGTTTTGGTATTAGGGTGACATTGACATCATAGAATGTTTTAGGCAATATACCCTGCACTTCTATATTTTGGAAGAGTTTAAGCAGGAGTGGAATTAATTATTTCCAGAATGATTGGTAGAATTTACCTGTCAAGCCATCTGGTTCTGGTCTCTTAGTTGGGAGGTTTTTGATGACCAATTCTATCTTGTTACTTGTGATTGGGCTGAGTTTATCAATTTCTTCTTTCTTCAATGTAGGTTGCTTTTGTAGGATTTTGTCCATTTCCTCTATATTATCCATCTTGTTGGCATATGATTATTCAAAGCATCCTCTTATGATACTCTTTATTTCTGTGGGGTCAGTGGTGATTTCTCCTTCCTCATTTTTTATTTTATGTATTCGCATCTTCTCTCTTTTTTCTTTGTTAGTCTAGTTAAGGGTTTGTCAATTTTATTGATCTTCTTGAAGAACAAGCTTTTGATTTGCGTCATTTTTTTCTAGTGCTTTCTTATGTTCTATCTCACTTCTGCTCTAATCTTTGTTATTTCCTTCTTTCTACTTCCTTTGGGGTTAGTTTGTTGTTCTTTTTCTAATTCCTCCAGGTATGCAGTTAGGTGTTTGATTTTACCTCTTTCTTCTTTTTTAATATATGCATTTATGGCTATGAATTTCCTTCCAGGACAGCTTTTTCTGCATCCCAAAAATTTTGATATGTTGTGCTGTAATTATCATTCTTTTCAAGGTAGTTACTGATTTCTTGTTTGATTTTCTCTTTGACCCACTATTTGTCCAAGGGTTTGTTATTCAACTTCCATATCTTTGTGCCTAATCTGGTTCTCTGTCCTTTACTGAATTCCAGCTTCATTCCATTGTGTTCAGAGAAGTTATTTTGTATAATTTCAATCTTTCTGAATTCATTGACATTTGTCTTTGTTTCTGTATTGATTCTATGTCAAGATGTTCTGTCTAATGATGATAATGGTGAATTAATGTACCACACTATAATTGTAGAAGCATCTATTTCTTCACTTAGTTTTTCCAGTGTTTGCCTCACGTATTTTTGAGGTGCCTTGTTAGGTGCATAAATGTTTATGATTCTTTCTTCTTGATAGATTACCTCTTTTGTTACTATAAAGTGTCTTTCTTTGTCTCTTACAATAGTTTTGCATTTAAATTCTATTTTGTCCATTATTAGTATAGCTATTCCTGTCCATTTTTGGCATTGTTTGCTTATAACTTTGTTTTCCCACCATTTACTTTCATCCTCCTTGCATCCCTGGGTCTAAGGTGGGTTTCTTTTAAACAGCATATAGATGGGTCATATTTCCTTATCCACTCTGCTAATCTGTGTCTCTTGACTGGTGAGTTTATTCCATTAACATTCAATGTTATTACTGTCAAGGAATTACTTAGAGTAGCTGTATTAGTCAGCCAAAGGGGTGCTAATGTGAAATACCAAAATTGGGTTGGTCTTTATAAAGGGTATTTATTTGGGATAGAAGTCCACAGTTACCAGGCCATAAAGCATAAGTTTCTTTCCTCACCAAAGTCCATTGTCACGTGTTGGAGCAAGA
>JAQZBX010054791.1:0-18572 GCA_029593785.1 Cabassous unicinctus
AACCAGATTAGGCACAAACATATGGAAATTAAAGAACACACTCTTAGACAAACAGTGGGTCAAGGAGGAAATATCAAAAGAAATCACTAACTACCTTGAAATGAATGAAAATGACAATACAAAAAATACAATACAGCAAAAGTTGTACTGAGAGTGAAATTCATAGCCATAAATACATATATCAAAAAAAAGAAGAAAGTGCTAAAATCAAAGACCCAAATGCACACATGGAAGAATTAGAAAAAGAACAACAAAATAACCCCAAAGGAAGTAGAAAGAAGGAAATAACAAAGATTAGAGCAGAACAAAATGAAATAAAAATAAGAAAGCACTAGAAAAAGAAACAAAACCAAAAGCTGGCTGTTCGAGATCAATAAAATTGACAAACCCTTATCTAGATTAAAAAAGAAAAAAAAAAAGGACATGCACATACACAAAATAAGAAATGAGGAAGACGATATTACCACTGACCCCATAGAAATAATCAGTAACATAAGAGGTACTTTGAAAACTTATATACCAACAAGGTGGATAATTTGGAGGAAATGGGCAAATTCCTAGAAACACATAAGCAACCTATATTGATGAAAAAAGAAATTTATAAACTCAACAGACCAATCACAAGAAATGAGATCGAATCAGTCATAAAAAACCTCCCAACTAAGAGCACAGGGCCAGATGGCTTCTCAGGTGAATCCTACCAAATATTCCAGAAAGAACTAATCCTGCTTAAACTCTTCCAAAAAATAAAAGTGGAAAGAACATTGTCTAACTCATTGTATGATTCCAACATCACTCTATTAAAAAAAAAACAAAGACACCACAAGAAAGGAAAAGTATAGACCAATCTTTCTAATGAACCTAGATGTTAAAATCCTCACAAAACACTTGAAAATCATATTCAACAAGACATCAAACAAATTACACACCTTGACCAAGTGGGTTTCATCCCTGATGTGCAAGGGTGGTTCAAAATAAGAAAATCAATCAATGTTATACACCACATTAACAGATTGAAAGAAAAAAATCACATGATCATCTCTACAGATGCAGAAAAAGCATTTAACAAAAATGCAACACCCATTCCTGATTAAAATACTTCAAAAAATAAGGATAGAAGGAAACTTCTTCAACATGATAAAGGGTATATATGAAAAACCCACAGCTAAATTCATATACAATGTGAAATTCTAAAAGCTTTCCCTGCAAGATTGGGAACAAGACAAGGATGCCCACTATCACCACTCTGATTTAACATTGTGTTAGAAGTACTTGCTTGAGCACTTATGCAAGAAAATGATATAAAGGCATCCAAATTGGAAAGAAGTAAAAATTTCACTATTTGCAGATGACATGATCTATAAATAGAAAACCTTGAGAAATCTACAACAAAGCTTCTAGATCTTATAACTGAGATCAGTAAGTCACACATTATAAGATCAGCATGCAAAAATCAGTAGCATTTTTGTACACCAATAATGAGCAATCTGAGGAGGAAAACAATTAAAAAAATCCCATTTACAACAGCAACTAAAAGAATCAAATACCTAGGAATAAACTTAACTAAAGACGTAAATGACTTCTATGCAGAAAACTACACAACACTGTCAAAGGAAATCAAAGAAGATATTAAAAACTGGAAGAATATTCCCTGTTCATGGATAAGAATACTAAATATCATTAAGATATCTATCCTACTCAAACTGATGTACAGATTTAATGCAATCCCCCAAAAAATCACCGCAGCATTGTTTTTTTTTTTTTTTACTGAATTGGAAAAACTAGCTATGAAATTTATCTGGAAGGGCAAGAGGCCCTAAATAGCCAAAGACATATTGAAAAAGAAAAATGAAATTGGAGGAACCACACTATCTGACATTAAAATATATACGAAGCTAAAGTGGTCAAATTTGCATGGTACTGGTACAAGGATAGATAACCAGACAAATGGAACAGAATTGAGAGTTCTGATATAGATCCTCACATATACAGTCATCTGGTGTTTGACAAGGCCACCAAGGCCATTCAACTGGGAAAATGACTTCTTCAACATATGGTCCTTGGAGAACTGGATATCCATATCCAAAAGAATGGGAGAGGAATACCATCTCAAATATTATACAAAATTACCACAAGATGGATCAAAGATCTAAATATAAGAGAGAAGACCATAAAGAACTTGGAAGATAATGTAGGGAAGCATCTACAGGATCTTGTATTAGGAAATTGTTTTATGAACTTCACACCCAAAGCATGAGCAATGAAAGAAAATATAATTATATGGGACATCCTCAAAATTAAAAACTTTTGCACCTTAAAAGAGTTTGTCAAGAAATTGAAAAGGCAGCCTACCCAAATGAGAGAAAATATTTGATAACTACCTATCTAATAGGAGCCTAATATCCACCATATATAAAGAAATCCTACACTTTGAAAATAAAAAGACAAACAACCTATTTTAAAAAGGGGCAAGTGATTTGCATAGACATTTCTACAAAGAAGAAATACAAATGGCTAAAATACGTGAAATGGCATGTGAAAATATGCTCAACATCACAGCTATTAGGGAAATCTAAAGCAAAACAACACTGGGATATCATCTTTCTCCCATTAGACCGGCAGCTATTAAAAAAACCAGACGACTACAAGTTTTCGAGAGAAAGAGGAGGAAGGGGAACTCTCATCCACTGCTGGTGGGAATGTAGAATAGTGCAGCCATTGTGGAAAGGAGCTTGGTATTTCCTGAAAAAACTAATTAGAGATCTGCCATATGATCCAGCAATTCCACTGCTGGGTATGTACTCAGAAGAATTGAAAGCAAGGACATGAACAGATATATGCACACCAATGTTCACAGCAGCATTATTCACTCTTGCCAAAAGTTGGAATCAACCCAAATGCCCATCAATATATGAATGAATAAACAAAATGGGGCATATACATACAATGGAATATTACACAGCTGAGATAAGGAATACAGTATTTACACATGGGTTAACATGAATGAATCTTGAGGACCTTATGTTGAGTGAAGCAAGCCAAGCATTGAAGAACAAATATTACATGACCTCACTGATACGAATTATGCAAATTGAGCAGACTCAAAGAGCTAGTGTCTGGAAGATAGGTTTACAGGAAATAGAAAGGGAAAAGAAGGTTGTGAGCCAACACCCATATGGGTGAAATCTATGATAAATTGTAAGTGTGTAGTTGTGCAGTGGAGGGACATGAAAGGAGTGTAAAAATTCTACTGGGTTGAAAGGTGCAGGTTTCTCAGGGTGGTAGGGTGGGGAGGTTGATGGAAGTTGGGGGAATGCTGGGGAAGGAAACAGGTGAACACTGGGGATTGGCAGGTGGTTGAAATTACAATGTTGGGAATGCTCTTTTGGCAATATGACAAGGAAGGGTTACTGGTTTAGGGTCTTGAATGGGGGACTTTCTGGACAGGGTGCATCTATGGCAGGCTTCTAGAGATTGTTTGTGTGATCATGTTGTCATATGTGTTGTATCAGTGAATGAAGACCCACATAATAAGTGCAAGGTGTTGGACACCCATCTTGTGTATGTCTTTGATGTTCACCAACAGAGGGGCAGGAATCCCTGAAGAACATAGGCAGTGCCTAATAAGGGTGGAGAGACCAGTGTATCAAACCTTCAGTGTTGTTGCAAGTAACTATGAATCTTGTCCTTCAAGGAGTGAAGACCGGTGGTCACCGTGTGCCCCAAGGGGAAGGGGAAGGGAGAATAGAATTGATGGAACAGCGGGCATTTTGGGGGAAATGGAAGTGCTCTATATGATCTTGCAATGATGAATACAGGCCATGTTAAATTTCATCAAAAACTTATAAAAGTGTATGGTCCAAAATGTAAACCACAATGTAAACTATTGACTGTGGTTAGTAGCTATGTTTCAATATTTTTACATCACTTGAAACAAATATCATCCACATATAAAAAGGGTATTAATACAAGAAGGGGGAAATGGGGGAAGGTGTTGGGTATATAGGAGTCCCTTGTATTCTGTACATGACTTTACTGTAATCTAAAACTTCTTTGAAGACAAAATGAAATAAAGTGAGAAACTTGGAGAAAAATGGATGAAAATAGCACTGTACATACAGGACAACAGATCTTACAGTGATGAAAGACAAAATGTCAAAAAAATTTTTAATATTTTTTCATTATTTCTTAATATTCCAATTTTTAAATTTTATTTTAGTTTTAGTTTTTTTTTTAAATCAGTATTTTATTTCTTATGTTTAAAAATATCATTATTATTTCATTTTCTTATTATTGTACTTGGCTATTTTATTGGCTTCACCTCTGAAGAAATTTTGGATCACAGAACTGTGATAACCATGGCAGGGGAAGATCATTAGTGTGGGGGATGGAGGATATATAGGAGATAGTTCATCTGGGCCTATATATAAGGCATATAAATATGTTCAAATGTTCATAGGGCATTGTCACAATGGGTAAAGATTCACACAATAACTGAAGGAGTATCAAATTCCCATCCTGGGGAGCTCAGCTACATTTTCCAATGGAACAGCAATAATCTACAATAAAGGGGCAATGGCTAGTGAAGGAGGATGTTCCATTGATGAGCCCTTGATATTGATGACTATGCTTATGAGCCTTTACTCTTGAAATTGAAACAGCCTAGGGTTGTAGGATGCCTAAGTGTTTCCTACTGGAAACCTCCTTGTTGCTCACATGTGGCCTCTCTCTAAGCCAAACTCAGCCTATAAATGCAATAACCTCCCCCCAGCATGGGACATGACTCCCAGGGATAAACCTCCCTGGCACCAAGGAATTGCTGCCAAGTACCAACAGTCACTGTAACTGGAAATAGACCTTGAATGAAAGGGGGAAAAGTAAATCAAATGAGTTTATTTGGATGAGATTTCAAAGTGAGTTGGGAGGTTATTCCAGAGGTAACATTCATGCACATCTCAGTGTGATCTCATTAACAGCCAAAGTAGATTCTACCCCCAAATAGCTGAGCTCCTGAGGGCTTTGGAGATATCCAGACTATATTCAGGGAAGATAGCTCAGGATTTTGGTCTCTTGTCAGCAGGCCCTACTTTGGAATTTATGCTCCCCAGTGGGACAGAGTAGGACTTAGTTGTGGTTTCCCTACACATGACAGTTCTGTCCTTCTATTTGAACCTATAATTAGTACTAGAGTTGGTAGATGTACATCCAAGAGACTTAAATATTTGGGCTTTCCATGTGTTAGCTGGGCCCTGAATCTCCATTTCTTTGGACACAGCCTGGACAAATAAAAAGGGGGAGGTGATGTACAACAAACATACCAAGGAACCGACAGTGTCTACAATTGCAAGCAAGAGAGTCCCATCCATCAGCCTTATTGGATCAGAGCTCCCCTCAATTAAAGGTGGAGTGGGCATCACCATCCCAGAATCCTCAAGATTGGGGAATTAACTATGGTCTAAAGTAGACATAGTAGTATTCTGCTATAGACATTGTGATTCTAGCAATGGAAGAAATATTGATGTGGAGGCAGTGGTCACTGAAGGTTCTGAGGGTAGGAAGAGGGAAAAACAGGTGTAATATGGGGCATTTTTGGGACTTGAGAATCATCCTGAATGATATTACAATGACAGATACAGGCCATTATATATCTTGCCAAAATCTACAGAATTGAATGGGAGAGAGTGCAAACTACAATGTAATCTATAATCCATGCTTAGTGGCAATGCTCCAAAATATGTTTATCAATTACAATGAATGTACCATACAAATGAAAGATGTTGCTAATGTGTGAAAATGTGGGAGATGTGGGGAGTGGGGTATATTGATATCCCCTATATATTCTATGTAATATTTATGTAATCTAGGTATCTTTTAAAAATTTAAAAAATTAAAAAAAGAAAATCAACAATATGAAAACTTTGTTCTTTGAGAAGTTCAATAGATTTACAAACCACTAGCTAGATTAATGAAAAAAGAGAGTGAAAATGCGAATAAATAAAATCAGAAATGAAAGAGGGGAATGTTATGACTGAATCCACAGGAATAAAAAGAATCATAAAAGGGTATTATGAGAAATTATATGTACATCAAATTGGACAACCTAAATAAATGGAATAATTCCTAGAAACACACACACAACCTGCATTGACTCTAAAAGAAATTCAAAAACTCTACAAGCGAATAACATTTAAAGATATTGAAGCATTCATCAAAAATTGCCCAATAAAGAAAAGTTCAGGACCAAATAGCTTCACAGGTGAATTCTACCAAACTTTTTGAGAATTAATTCCAATCCCAGTTAAAGTCTTCCAAAAAATTGAACAGGAGGGAAAATTATCCAACACATTTTATGAAGCCATCATCAACCTAATGCAAAGCTAGATGAAGATACTACAAGAAAGGAAAATCTCTATAATGGGCATAGATGCAAAAATTCTCAACCAAATACTTCCAAATCAAATCCAACAGCATATGACAAGAATTATACACCATGACCAAGTAAGATTTATTCCTGGAATGCAAGGGTGGTTCATATAAGAAATTCAATTAACATAATACACCACATTAACAAATTGAAGGGAAAAAAACAACAACCATATGACCTTCTTGATCAATTCAGAAAATGTATTTGACAAAAGCCAGCATCCTTTCTTGATAAAAACATTTTGAAAGATAGGAATAGAAGGACTGTTCCTCATATGATATGGAGCATATTTGAAAATCCCACACCCAACATCGTACTTAATGGGGAAAGATTGAAAGCTTTCCCTCTAAGATTGGGAAGAAGACAAGGATGTCCAGTGTAACCACTGTTATTCAACATTTTTCTAGCTAAAGGAATTAGTCAATAAAATAAAATAAAATAAAAGGCATCCAAATAGGGAAAGATGAAGTAAAATTCTCGCTATTTGTGGATGCCATGGTCCTATAATTACAAAATTTTGAAATATCTATGACAAGCTACTTGAGCTAATGAAGGAGTTAAGTGAAGTGGTAGGATACAAGATCTACACGCAAAAATAAATGATGATTTTGTACACTAGTACTGAGCAATATGAGGAGGAAATCAGGAAAAAACATCCCATTTACAATAGCAACAAAAATACTCAAATACCTAAGAATTAATTTAACCAAGGATGCCCAGGACCTATATTCAGTAAACTCAAAACACTGCTAAGGGAAATCAAGGAAGACCTAAACAAACAGAAAAGCATTCCAAGTTCATGGATTGGGAGACTAACTATCATGAAGATGTCAATCCTACCCAAACTGATTTATAGAGTCAATGCAATACCAATCCAAATACTAACAGCCTAATTTACAGAAATAGAAAAGGCAGTTAAAAATTTATTTGGAAGGGAAATTGTACCCAAAAAGCTAAAAACATCCCAAAAAAGAAGAGTGATGTGGGAGGAATCTCACTACCTGACCTTGAAACATATTACAATGCTACAATGATCCAAACAGCATGGTATTTGCATAAAGATAGACATTGATCGGTGGAAGAGAATTGAACTAGACCCTAACTTTAATGGCCGGCCAATTTTTTATATGCCTACCAAGTCCAAATTGCTGGGACAAAGCAGTCTCTTCAACAAATTGTGCTGGGAGAACTGGATATCCATATCCAAAAGAATGAAAGAGGACCACTATCTCACTTCCTATACATGAATCAACTCAAAATAGATCAAAGAGGGAGAAGTTGGACCTCAGTGGTTGAGTGTCTGCTTCTCATGTACAAGGTCCTGGGTTCAATCTCTAGTACCTCCTTAAAAAATGGAGAAAAATGAACATAAGACCTAAACATAAAAGCCAGGACTGTAAAACTACCAGGATAAAATATAGGGAAACACTTTCAATATCTTATGCTACGTGGTGGTTTTTTGGACCCAAAGCATGAGCAAAAAAATGAAAAATAGATAAATGGGATCTCCTCAAAATTAAACACTTCTGATAATCAAAGGCCTTTGTCAAAAGGGTAAAATTTGAGCTGACTCAATGGGAGAAAATATTTGGAAATCACATACCCAATAGGGGTTTAATATCCATGATATATAAAGAGATGCTACAACTCAACAATAAAAAGACAAATGACCTAATTAGAAAATAGGCAAAATACTTGAAGAGACATTTGTCCAAAGAAGAAATACAAGTGGTGAAAAAACATCTGAAAAAATGTTGAACATCACTATTGATTAGGGATATGCAAAACAAACCTACAGCAAGATATCATTTCACACCTTTTTTATTATTAGTTTTAATAAATTTTTATTTTTTTAAGATACTTAAATTACATAAATACTACACAAAAATTATAGGGATTCCCATATGCCCCACCTCCCACACCTCCAACAACCTCTCACATAAACATCCTTCATTACTGTGGCCCATCACTTGCAATGGATATACACATCCTGGGGCTTTGCCACTAAGCATGGACCATAGTTTACATTGTAGACCACACTCTCTCCCACACAATTCTGCATGTTATATGATGATATAAAATGACATATATCTGTCATTGCAATGTCACTCAGGATAATTCCCAAGCCCAAAAAAAGCCCCTGTATTGCAACTGCTTTTCCCTCTCCCTGCCCCGAGCATCCAGTGGCCACTGGCTCCACATTAATGTTGTAATTTCTTGCATTGCTTGAATTACATTATGACTATAAGAGAATACCAGTAAGTCCACTCTAGTCCATAGCTCTTCCCCCAGTCCTGAGGACTCTGGGTTGGTGACGTCCACTCCAGCTTCAAGTGAGAGGGGGTTTATATCCCATGGATAAGATGGATGGGATTATCCTGTCTGCAGCTGCAGACTCTCTCCATTCCCTGGGATGGCCATTGTCCATCATCATCTCCCCACCAGGTGTCCTGGGTGAGTCCAGTGAGCTGTAGAATAGGAGTTGCAGCTCCACCGAGATTCCAGGCCCAGCTAGTTCATGGACAACCTAAAGACTTCAGTCTCTGGATGTACAACTAAAAACTCCAGCATCATGTGTAGGTTTGAATAGAAGGGACAGGTGAACCATGTGCAGGGAAGATGAATTTGAGTCCAACTCTGTCACTCTCAGGAGCACAGATTCCAAAGTAGGGCCCAGTGATAAAGCACAAAACTCAGGGGCTATCCACCCTGACACAGGACCTGGGTGTCTCCAGATCCCTCAGGAGCCCCCCTATTTGGGGTGATACCCACTTTGGAAGCCTATGAGGTCCTACTAAGATGTGCATGTGTGTTACCTCTGGGATGACCTCCCAACTCACTTTAAAGTCTCTTAGTCATATGAACTCATTTGTCTTTATCTTTTCCCCCTTTTATTTGAGGTCTTTTCCCAGTCATATTGCCAGGGAGGCTCATCCCCGGGAGTCATGTCCTATGCTGGGAGGAAGGAAATGCATTCATATTCTGAGTTTGGCTTAGAGAAAGTCCATATTTGAGCAATAAGGAGGCTCTCAGGAGGCAACCCTTACGCCCCCCATAACAATAAGATAAGTTTCAATTTCAAGAACAAAGACTCATAAGGCTAGTCATCAATAACATGGGTCCACCAGTGGATCATCCTCCTTTGCCAGACACTGCCCCTGCACTTGGGGGACAGTTGTTTTCTACCAACAATGTGGTAGAGCTCTCCAGGATGGGAATTCAGTATTCTTTCATTTATTGAGTGATTCTCCACCCACAGTGATCATGCCCCATGAACATTTGAACAATTTTATATACCTTGTATGTATGTTCAGCTGAACTTCCTCCCATGCACCCCCCATCCCTGACACCCCCCACCAATGATCCATTCCCACCCCAGTTGTAACCCTTCTGTGATCCAAAGCTTCTTTAAAGATGAAGCCAATACAATAGCAAAATACACTTAATAGGGAAATGGAACAGTAATGATAAGTTTAAATTTAAGAGATAAAATACATGAAAACTTAAAAATAACTAATAATAAATTTAAATTAAAAGATTGGGATATTAAAAATTTTTTTTAAATTTAAAAAATTATTTTTTGACATTTTACCTTTTATCACTGCAATGTCTGTGTCCAGTCTGTACAATGGCACCTTCCCCCTCTCACTCCCCAGTGTTTCAGTATTTTTCATTTTGTTTTCACCTTTTAGAATGGCCACTTTTTAAAAAGGTGGAAAACTACAAGTATTGTAGAGGATGTGGAGAGACAGGAATGCTTATTCACTGTTGGTGGGAAAGTGGAATGGTATGTCCACTGTGGAAATCTGTTTGGTAGTTCTTATGTAAGTTGAATATAGATCTGCCTTGTGACCCAGCAATGCCAGTAGTAGATATATAGCAGAAGAACTTAGAACAATGATACTAACACACATCTGCACACTGCTGTTCATAGCAGTGTTAGTCAAAATTGCCAAAAGATAGAAACAACTCAGGTGTCCATTAACCAGTAAATGGATAAAGAAATTGTGGTGTATATGTATGATGGAATATTATTGTAGCCATAAGATGAAATGAAGTCATGAAGAATATGGCAACATGGATGAACCTGGAGGACATTATCTTGAGTGAATTAATCAAGATACAAAAGGACAAATACTGTATATTTGCCCTATTATTAACTAAATATATTGTGTAAACTCATGGAATTAATAATTAGAATATAGGTCACCAGAAAATAGAAAGTTAGAGAATGGAAAGTTTAGGGTTAATTTGTGCAGAATTGATAAACTGTTCATACATCTTTGGAAAGGAATAGAAATGGTGAAAGTACATCATAGTGTTTGTAGCTAGCAATGATAATATATGGGAATAACAGTGCTTGAAATAGAAAGCATAAGGCCATGAATATTACTAGAAGGATATAAAAAAAATCTAACAGGTGACTGTATAGCATAGGGAAACCTCACGTGAAATATGAGTATTGATAATATTGAATATAAAAGACTTTTTCTTTGAAACTGAACAAATGTACATTAATGTTACAATATGTTAATTTTCGGCAAAAATACAACCAAAGCAAACTATAGACAGTAGTGTACAGTAATGTATGAATAAGCTTCCTTTAAGGGTAAAAATAAAGGAAATATATTAAGTGAAAGTAACTAGACAAAAGATACTACCTATTGTTTGTCTCCATCTATACAAAACGTATATAGATACAAATAAATTAGAAAGACAAAAACAGAATAACAGTTATGTACAGCAAGTGAAGCATAGAGAGATTGAGAGTTGATTATTTAGGGGTATAGTTTTTTGTTTTGTTTTTTATTATTATTATTGTTGGAATAATGAAAATGCTCTAATTATGATTGAAGTGATGAATGTTCAATTATGTGATTATACCATTACCATTGACTGTACACTTTGAATGGATTGTATGCTTTATTAACATGTATCAGCAAAATTGATTTTTAAAATGGTTAAAAACCTAAGCAACTCAAAAATGGGTTTGAATAAGCACTTCACAGAAGAAGATATATGAATTATCCAATATGCTCATGAAAAAGTGTGCATTACTAGAAATGAGCAAAATGCATATTAGAAGCACCATGAGATCAACGGTGCTTTACTCAGTCACTGTGCTTGCCTTTGCAGGTTGTACATAGTCCAAGACATGTCCTCAGTGTGATAAAGAAGGAATGCAGGGCATGAAGATCAAAAAGTAGAACAGGAAAGCCAAATGCATTGGTTTTCAAATTATTTTTTTCTCAAAGACCACTTACATAAGAATCCATTGAATCAAGTATAAAATGGAAATAAAATATCACTCTTTCATACATTTAAATGTATTATATTTACTTATCATAAAATCAATCAAATATGATAAATGATGAAATACTTCTTTTTATTCATTTTTAAAAGATATTTAGATTACATAAAATGTAACATAAAATATAAGGGATTCCCATATGCCCTACTCCCCACACCTTCCACTTTTCCCCACATTAACATCTTCTTTCATTAGTGTGGTACATTCACTGCAATTGATGAGCACATTTTGGAGCATTGCCCCTAAGCATTGATTATAGTTTACATTGTAGTTTACACTCACTACCACTCAATTCTGTAGGTTATGGTAGGATATATAATGACCTATATCTGTCATTGCAATATCATTCAGGACAATTCCAAGTCCTGAAAATGCCCCCATATTACACTTTTTTTTCCCTCTATCTGACTTCAAATACCTCCATTGGCCACTGTCTCCACATCCATGGTATAATTTCTTCCATTTCTAGAATCACAATAAGTCTATAGAAGAATACCAGTAAGTCCACTCTAGTACATATTTTATTCTCCAATCCTGAGGATTCTGGGATGGTGATACACACTCCACCTCTAATTGAGAGGGGGTCTTGATCCCATATGGCTGATGGATGGGACTCTCTTTCAGTTGTTGACTCTCTCGGTTCCTTGGTGTGGTGGTTGCCCATTCTCACCTCCTTGTTAGTTGTCTTGGGTGAGTCCAATGACCTGAAAAGTAGGTGTTGCAAGTATGCTGAGGCTCAGGGCCCAGCTGGCACATGGACAGACAAGAGATTCAAGACTCTTGTATGTTCACCTACCAACTCCAGCACCAAATATGGGTTTGAACAGAAGGGACTGAAGAGGCACGTGTAGAGAAGTCCCAACTGAGTCTAACTCTGCAACACTTGGGAACACAATCTCCAAAGTAAGGCCCACTGATGAGCACCAAACTCTGGAGCTATCTGCCATGACCAAGGGACCTAAGTGTCTCCAGAACCCTCAGGAGCCACACTATTTGGGGTAGTATCTACTTTGGCAGCCTATGAGAGCCTGCTGAGATGTGCATAAGTGTTTCCTCTCTGATGACTTCCTGACTCATTTTGAAGTCTCTTAGCCATATAAACTCGTTTGTCTTTACCTTTTACCACTTTTATTCAAGGCCTTTTTCCAGTTGCATCACCAGCCATCGCTTGGTAGTAATCCCTCTGTGCCAGGAAGGCTCATTCCTGGGAATCATGTCTCACACTGGGGGAAGGTAATACATTTATATGCTCAGTTTGGCTTAGAGAGAGGCCATATTTGAGTAACATGGATGCTGTCAGGAGGTTACTCTTAGGCACCCTACAAAACTAAGCTAAGTTGTAATTTCAAGAGCAAAGACTCATAAGCACAGTCATCAATATCAAGGCCCCATCAATGGACCATCCCTATTCACTAGTCATTTCCCCTGTACTTGAAGGATTGTTGCTGTTCCATTAGAGAATGTGGCAGAGCTCCCCAGGATGGGAATTCAATAAGAGAAGTGAGCTACTTCTTAAGGGATAAAATTTGAAAACTTCCTAGAAGAACATGAAAGAAGATCTAAATAAAGATATCCATCATGTCCATTGATAGGAAGTTTATATTAAAAATACATTAATTTGTTTCAAGTTGTTCTATAAATTGAATAAAGTTTCAACCAAATTTCACCAGGATTTTTCAAATGGAAACTTGGAATGTGATCTTCAAATTCATTTGGAAGAACACAGGTTCAGGCCATGTCAAAATAACTGGTACCAGATTTACCCTCCCATTATAAAAAAAAATAAAAGACTATTAGGGAAAATATAAAAGACATTGTTTTTAAACATTGGACAAAACTGTGAAACCAGAAAAGGAAATAAATGTGATGAGTGTTATTTTTGACCTGGCTTTTAGCCTTGTAGCACACTCAAGAATGTCCCATAGGGAAAGGAAACAATAAAATAGCCCACTGGTCTCACTCAGTGAAAGAGACTGACATCAGAGGTTGCAGAGGCTGAGGCAACTGCAGTTTTCATGTAAAAGTTCCAGAAAGGATGAGCATTCATAGAATATGGTCTAGAAATAAATACAAGGTTGCCTTTATTTTGTGACATATAATGAAACTCCTTAGGACTGTGCAAAGAAGTACTAGGTAGGAGGGAAAATTCTCAGAGTTACACACTGCTAAGAAACATTTCCATTCTGACCAGACAGAGTAGAGAGGTCTCACTGAATACCCAGACCATTCATTAGAAACCCCAGAAGTGAAACAACTTAGTATTAGGAATGAGTTATGCCTAGAATGAAAGTATTCTGGATCTGCCTACCAAAACCTATCAACAAGCCCAGAAAAAGTCAAGTTGCTCTGCAAATAACTTAACTTCCTCCAAACCAGATGTCAACATTCAATAAGAGAAGACAACAGAAATTCAGATATTCAAAATTTAACATTTACAATGTTCAGCATCCAATACAGTTTACTGAGCATGAGAAAGAGGAAAATGTGATGTATATCAGGAGAAAAATCAATCAATAGAGTAAGCAATGACAGACAAGATAGAATTAGCAGAGAAAAATGTTCAAATGTTTATTCAAAAACACATTAAAGGATATAAGACAATACATGAACACAATGAGAAGAAAAATAGAAGGTATAAAGAAAACCATTGGAATTTCTAAAGTTAAGAAATACCATATTGGAAATGAAAAACTGAATCTTAAAGCAAATTAGTCACTAAAGAAAAATACAGTAAACTTGAAGACATATAAATATGATACCCATTGCTAAGACCAATCTCCTTTATTGACTGTAGAAACCATCATCTTTAGAGTTAATCAATTGATTATAAATGCAAATCCATCTATGAAATACCCTGACAGTAACAATCTGGCCGTATCTCAACTGGCCAAACAATTGCTCGCAATTACCTAGCCAAAATGACACGTGAAAGTAATCATCACAGTGTCCCCCTTATAAACTTGGCAGCCATACACATCTTGAACCACATTTACCTCCAAATAAAAACCATAGGACAGTCTTCCTTCCATCTAATATAATACAACTGCCCTACATGCACCTGAAATCACCAACCATTTCCCCAGAAAAGGATGCAAGTCCTTGGATGATATTCACTCCTATCCTTGATAGCCTGTAACTTTGTCTCCCAAGATTCTATTTTGCCAGATAAAAGCAATGGAGTTCTCTGAAGTAGTTGACTTGCAAGACACTGCTGATTTCTTTCATGACCTGCCCCATCCCACTTCAATCCCAAGCCTATAACTAGATTGAAGCCCCAAGAGGCTCATAAAGTTGAGGTACAAAGTGTGACCCATGAACAGTGCACTATGCTCCAAAATAACTAAAAGATTTTTCTAGTTTTCTTTTGTACAGAAAGAAAACAAGGGAAATGTGTGGGAATAGATATTAAGATGTGGAGTAATGGAAGAAGTAACATAATGTTGAATCAGGCTGGATTTGATATGGGCTCATACTTCTGAATCATCAGGCAGAGAACAGAGTTACTGTACTAAGCAGAGTGATTGAGCCTGATTACCAAGGGTTCAGTGGACTGTTACTACACAATGGAGATAAAGAAGAGTGTGCCTAGTGACAAAAGATCTAGTCAATCTCTTAATACTAACATGCCCTTTCATTAAAGTCAACGGAAAACTACAGGAACCCCTATAGGTAGGACTATTAATGACCTAGACTTTTTAGGAATGAAGAGTTTGGTTGCCCCAACAAAGAATCATGTCCAGCTGAGGTGTTTGCTGAGTGTTAAAGGGAATATGAAATGGGTATCAGAAGAAGATAGCTATAAATACCAGCTTTGACCATGTGACCATTTATAGAAATGAAGACTATGTTTATGAATATTTTTCCTTATTTTCCAAAAAATGTTTCTATATACATATATAAGTAATTGTCTATTTTCTTCCCTATCTTATCCACTTATTATATAACAAGTTGTATAAACTTCATGTCATAGTATTTGAGTTAAAAAAAATGCCAGAAGATCCCCTCCTGCTGATTCCTGTGAAAGTGTAATGGTAAGTTCCATCATTTTTGTGTGTGATTTTTCTTTGCTAATTGAGCAGCTGCTTTAAATTCCTGAAGCTTTTCTGCAAATTTTGAGATATCATGTTCAAAGGAGAATTCCAGTTCATAAAGAGTCTTGGCAAGGATGTCTGCCCATTGGCTAAACTTCTGAGATGTTTTAGTAAATGTCATGTTTGGGGTGATGGTGCTATTTATTATTGCATTTGAGTCATCTAAACTGGTTATCCTATACACATTACTTGTACTGCCATAGAAATGATCCAGGAACTGCATGCTTCCTGGTGGGTACCCAGCTCTTCTTTGTGTTTCAGCCTATCTGGAAGACATGAGCTCGAGTGCTGAAGATGGGTTGTTCCCCCATTTTGCCCAATGAAAACTTGCTCTGAAGTTTCTGCTCTTATGCCAAGAAATGACTTCCAAAAAATTTCTCCATCTGCTATCTCACAGCTGCTCACCCCCCTGCCCCGTGCTGCAAATGCCCTCTCCGTGGCCCAAGATCCTTTTCTGAAAGTATTGCCATGGTGTTAACAGTTCAATTAGTTTTCTTAGGTGAAATGACTTCTCTCTCATAAATAAGAAAACTTTCCAACAAACAGGTTTCATTTGCTTAATAGAGTTAAAATGCTTCGCGGAGGAGATAGCAGTCAATTCTATTCCACAAATGGAATACATGTAGGCAAAGGCAGAATCCAGTTTCACAGAGTCCAATAAAAAATGAGTTCGCTGGTCATTTCTCTCATGTCCTCTTCGACACTCTGGAAGATCCAAGTAACTTGGTCTTTTCAGCTACTAAGCCTTGGGTTCAAATTCCTCCACACCAGGTCCCTGGAGGTGGAGCATGAACCCAATGTGACGTGCACTTTAAAGATCTCTGCGTGAAAATAAAATTCTTCCAAAGCAGCAATGCTACTGCTTCTCTGCACTCACATTAGAAAAATGTGTGAAGAGAAAATATCTCCCCAAGTGAAAATCTGGCAGCTCGCAACATGCATGACACTCCACATTGGAATCTGTCTTTTTAAGTTTTTCCCCTCCTAAGACTAGAAACAAAGAGGAAGTGGGGAAGAGGAAGAGAAGGCTGGCCGAGATAGAGTCACTCTCCTGAGGAGAATAAACGGAGCCATTTCCAGGCTGGCAGCACGCAGGGGGAGCAGCACATATGGGGGAGCAGGGGGAGGGGGCCTGATCTCACCTCCCTCAGCCCCTTCCTGCCCCGCCGCTGACAAGCACAATGGAACCCAGCTCGCTCCTGATTCGTGTCTGCCCTCTCTTTTGAGCACAGCAGGTCTGAGGCTGCTTCCACAGAGTATGGATGAATCAGAGAGCCAAGCCTCACGCTTCCACAAGCACCCGGCCCAGCACCCGGGAGGACCGAGCCATGACAGCAGTGGGAGCTGAAGGGTGGATAGGTGCCTGCCCAAGCTCAGGCGATGGCTATTCCCGCGTCAGGGACAGAGGACTCAAAATAGCGGGAGAACTGCCTCTCTGGCTCCCCAAACCAGCACCTAGCCTCTCACCATTGGCACTGTCATGCACTGCCTCATGTTTCCCAGGCCCGCCGCCGCCTCCTCACACTTCCATCATCTCCTGCCTCCGCCAGCCTCGAGCTCTCGCTCCGCAAAGCAGCCCCGGTCTTGGAGGCCCGAAACCAGCCACTGCCACTGTCTCCACCCGCCACCTGGAGGAGGGCGCCCTTCCCTGGTCAGTGCCACTAGCGTGAGGCAGCTGGACCAACATTATACGTTTTAACTTCACAAAAATCTGTCGATGTATCAAAGAGACTGTCAACTAAAGCTTTGCCTCTTATAAGCATTTGAGTGGGAGATATTTTGCGTATCTCTATTGCTGATTCATACCGAGAACTATCAATGCCCTCTTGATGATTGGATATGGTCATTAGTGCTTTTAAACCTAATCAGATTGGAGAACCAATTCCCAAATCTCCAGAACCAACTCAGAAATCTCATCTCTAATATGCTTTTTCTCAAGTACTATTCTTGGTATCAAAATCTGTATTCATCAGAGACTTCAAGTGAAACAGAACTGACAGTACATATATGTGTGTGTGTGTGTATCTATATATACATTCCATAACTACATATACATATATATTTATAAAGAGATTTATTATAGGAATTGTCTCAAGTGACCATGGGAATTTGAAAGTATGAATTCCATGTGGTATGCCACAAGTTGGAAGTTCTGATGAAGATGATGTTGAATTCCCAAAGAGGAGATGACCAGCTGAAGTAGAGACAAAAATTCTCCTTTCTGGCATCTGAAATATTCAGTTCTCACTTTAAGGCCACCAAATAATTGAAAGAGACTTCACTCATTGCTAAGACACATTCCTTTGTAGATGTAACCAGCCACAGATGTGATCACCTGAATATAAATGCAAATCCATCTTTAAAATACCCTCACAGTCAACATCAGGTCAGAGCTTGCTTGACCAAGCAACTGGGCACCATAACCTAGCCAAGTTGATGCATGAACTTAACCATCACACTCACAAAAGGAGAAGGAGATAATCAGAATAGGTTTATGTCTATTAAAGAAATTAAACCAACATTTAATACCCTTCCAAAACAGAAAGCACTATGTCCACATGATTTCCCTGATGAGTCTACCAAACAATTAAAGAAGCAATAATATCAATCCTAACATCTCTTGCAGAAAAAAACAAAACAAAACAAAACAAAAAAACACAGGTTGAAATATTCCTAACTCATTCTGAGCTGAAAATTACACCAGTTCAAAATGCAGGTATTACTAAGGAGGAAAATTGCAGATTAT
>JAQZBX010054792.1:0-18565 GCA_029593785.1 Cabassous unicinctus
AAAAAAAAAAAAAAGAAGGATTTTATTTGTTTTTTGTTTTTTTTCCATTTTTTCAAAGGTCAAAAATAAAACTGTTGCCTTGGACAAAGAAAAACACTATATACTGATAAATCAGTCCATTAAACACAAAGCCCACAATTAAATATATATATGAGCAATTATATAAATTATATATGTGTGTGTGTGTGTGTTTGTGTATATATACACACACATAAAGCAATGCTTGAAAATATATGAAGGAAAAGGTGAAAAATTGAAGGGAGAAATAGAAAATGGCACATTACTAAGAGAGGAATTCAATCCACCACATTCAAAAAAGGGTTGTGCCTGTGACAAAATATCAAATAGGAAACAGAGCAATTTTAAAGTTCAATGATAAGGAAAATGAGTGGGGAATATACAGAAATTCTCCATTTACTTTCAGAATTTTTCAGTAAAGCACTGCTCTTGAAAATAACTACTAAATTCATGGTGAAATTTGTTTCAAGAGGAAGGTAAACTTTAGAAAACTCTTCTACACATCAGCTTCAGAACTACCCAAGAACTTACCAATTCATCTCAGAGTAAGGAGATATTAATAAATGTGGTTTAGTTTAAGATTCTAAATCGTTCTGTGAACAAATATTTTCCAGTTGAACAGTACTTGATGATACATACCTTGCAGAATAAAAATGCCCTACAAAATAAAAATAGAGAGATATGGACTGTAAGGCCAGGTTAGAATTCATATAATCCATGATAAGTAATACCCTGCAGAGGAAGAAACATTTAAATGTTAAAAATAATTCTGACATCATTGAAATTAATGATGATGTAATTCTGTTTTGTCTATTATAGCCCAAACTATGGTACCCAATCATCTGTAAGAATAACATCAATTACTGGTTTAGTGATTTTATTTTCATTTACAGCATGCTCAGTTCTGGATTCTATTGAGAGAAAATAGAATAATATTGTTTATCAAGATTTTTAGTGATCTATAAAGTTGAATGGTGAACATGATATTGACATTCTTAGGATACTTCCCCATAAAATTCCATTTCATTAAAATGGGAAAACAGTTTTTGAATGTGTATGTTGACAATCAGCAAAGAAACGGATGTGTCAGTCCACCAAACACAAGCAATTGCATTCTACTGTCAACAAGAATCAGCATTAAAATATGGTAGTTTACATCATCTTGTCTTTCTAAACTGATTTCTTATAGTGGCTAAATTATAATTCATTTAAACTTCAGTTAAAGTATGTTTTAGGAATAAATATCAGCCTGAAGGAATAGTTATAATTTACATGTCTTTAAGAGAGTTTGCTTCTCACAAATTCTGATTTTATATCTCTAATCCAAATAAAAAACATCAACCAACAGAAATAGAATGAACCTGTTACAGTTCAGATTATATGGAAAGTAAAAGATAATGTGAAAGAAACACTCTGAGTGAGATCTGTCCCCCTTCCCTGTGACCCACAAATAATCCTGTTAGTATGTTAGTATGGCTCCTGCAATGAGATAAATAATATGGGCTCAATTCTTTCTCAGAGGTGCCTGGAGATAAAGGACATTCCCTAGCAGATGATGGCCTGTTGGAACATTCCTTCCCCTTTTGCCCAGAGTATTGTGTAAACATTCAATGGAAACTCCTTGGCCAAGTATGTACATCATTTTATAGTAGCTGGCCCAACCCTGTGGTTACATCTCTTCTTAATGGGGAGGAAACCAAGTCCCTCACCTACATTACACAAGACAGGTGTATATGGACAACTACTCTGCATCAGCTGTGGAGTAGGGCTCACTGATCATAGGGGAGCAAATCCCACTAATGAAGCTGTCTTTTATTTGTCTCTTCTCTTTTTGAGTTTATATTGTTTCATCTAGTCCCTGTGAAAGACATGTGTTTCCTTGATGATCTCAACATCTGCATGAAATCTTTGTTTTCCATGTGGTGAGACTCCTTCCTTATAGGTGTAATTGATGTCTTGCCCCAACAGTTTGCATACCAACAAAGCACTCCATGGTATGGAGGAGATGTAAGGATTCATCAGTTCATTCATCCCAGGGTGGTTCCAGCTCCCTGGGGTGTAATTCACTGAAGTGCTGACTACATGAGTGCAAGTGAGATGTAGCAATATCCATGTGAACAGTGACATAATGTGTGGTGAATGGGGGCACAGAGGCAGGACATGGACCATAGGAAGAGTAGAGAAATTATACCCAAGCTGATGGACACCTGCACACTTCTATGACACCTGCTCAACCACACAGTGTTTCAATTGTTTCAAATTACTCCCAAGGGGAGCTTGAGACCCTGTGTAGGAAGTTTCACTGAATGAAGGCTGTTTACAAGTCCAAAGTTAGTTAGACTCACTCAACACAGACTTATCTAAGCATTGCTTACAATGGAACAATCCAAATATTTTCCTAAGAGTTAAATGCATTAGTTTAAAGACAGATATGGGCAAAAGACAGGGGAGTTTCATTGTGGCTTGTTTAGTACATCTGTTCAGACACAGATGTTTCTTGGGGAAGCTAACCACTGATGCCCTGCTGCAATGTATTTTTTGCCTGCATGGAGCAGGTCAACCAATAGGATAAGGATGGAGACAAACACGTGTCACACTTAGTCTGTAAGGCTAGGAGCATGAGATTGATACATCTAACTGTGGATGACAGAAGTCATTCCTACAGATGGTATGGCTTTTTTCATGGAGGAAACTGTAAAACTCAAAGTCAATGAGTTTCATCATAGACAAAAGTAATTGTAGACACATACTCTGGATATTCGAAAGCAATTCTCATGCACAATGTGGCAGCTGGAACCACTACTGTAAATATGTATAAACACTTCTGGAAAGTGTGTTTAGATCTCTGACTGGACTGCAATCAGATCTAGGTTCCTGGTATACAGCACAAGTGATACCACAATTGGCATGCCCACACCCACCAGCAAAGGGGTAAGAAGACACTGGAACAGAAAACAAATAGCAACTATATAAAGGTCATCTGGATGATCTTATTGGGTGGTGATCCCATCTAAAATTATTTTTCACTGAAGACTTCACTGTAAAGAAAAAAGGTGCTGGAATGTATGTTGGGAAATATTAAGATTTGAGGAAGTGGAGGATCAAGGAGTTCCCTGTTTAGGTTACAAATGCAAAATCCCATTCTCAATATACACAACTGCTCTTTCTATTCTCCCACTGAAATGCACTCCCCAAGGGTGGTTTGTGGTCTGAGCTGCAGTGGTATTATGGGAAAGTACCCCTATTTCCAAATTGGAGGTGAGGCAGGTCCCTTCCTACTGAAAATTGGACATTCTGAACATTGTACACTTTGACTATTGTCAGTCTGAAGACTGAATGCTCCCTATGCCTTCAATGTATTTTTATATCCTTGTTTGGTGTGAATTCTATGTTCTTATTGGCAAAAGTCTCTTTGCAATAAAATACTCAATGTATGGAATGACAGAATGACAGATTCTGGATTCTGGGGAGTTCTCTAAGCAATGGAACCCACAACACTCCATGACTGATATGTTTTATTTTATTCAAGTAGTTTCCTTTTTAATTCCTTTCTAAATTTTGATGGCAACATTAAATTGTATTTTAAGAGGAGAATTTAGGAACCATAAGACTATTTCTAATCTGTGTTTATTTCTTCATGATTGTTTTCATCCTTGCCATGAATATATATTATAATACTAAGATAGTTAAAAATCATAATTTTGTGTTCTAAGTGTTTGAGTTAGCATTCAAAATTATTTTTTGATTAATTCAAATCTGTGTTTAGAATGGCATAAAAACAAAATGAGAATTCAGCCAACTTATTAAATTGTCAAGAACAATATTTGTTACTTACATATATGCAAGTACTAATGTAAGGAATTAATTTCACTCCATATTACTTCTAAAAGAATTCATCATTCAGGATAACCAGGTTACTTCATAATTCTAAATTTTTATACATAACTTCAATAGTAAGTCTTCTTCAAAATTCTTGACTCTTTCCTGAATTGTGTGCTTATGGGTCCATATAAAGTATTTCATTTTGGACTATGAATTTTTAGAGGTCAATTCCAGCTGAAGTTTTCCTTAATTGACTTTAGTTCTGTTTCCTCAACATAAAAATATTAATGCTAAGGAATAATAGATCTCTAATACAAACCTTCATTCATGAAACTGATAAGAATTTAATACAGTGTGACTTCTCACTTTTCCTACAAGTGATGTCATATGAATAAATGACTTTTTGTGGTTTTTCATGAATAACTTCTCCAGCATGAATTATCTAGCACTTCATCCAGGGGCTTCATCCTCTGGTTAAGGCTTGTCTATCAGTTGGAAACAGTGGATGAAGATGCTCCCATTTTCATTGCATTTATAGTATGAGTTCCGTCATGTTGTGAATCATCAGACCATTTACTAAAGGCTTTGCTCTATAGGTAACATATCAATTTTCTCCAGTATGAATTGGCTTAAATTGATAAAGTAGTCAGGATGACAAAAAGTTCTACCAGATTAATTACAATGTGTTCATTTAGTGTTTGAATTTTCTAGTATGTCAAAGGGTAATACAAGGACTAGAAACTCTTCCATATGAAAAACATTTATATTATGAGTTCTGTCATCTAATCTAAGGTCAGAACATTGACTGAAACCTTTCCTATACATGACATTCATAGAGTTTCTCTCCAGTATGAGCTCTTTCATATTGTCTCAGGACAGCAATAAGTGAAGGATTTCCCACATAGATGACATTCATAGGGTTTCTCTCCTGTTTGATTTCTCTCATGTTGTCTCATTACAGAATATATATTTTTAAAGATTTATTTATCCCCCACCCTTGCTGCTTGTGTTTTACTGTGTCCATTTGCTGTGTGTTTCTTCTGTGTCTGCTTATCTCTCCCTTGCTGTGAGGTCCTGCTGCATCAGCCCACCACACTGTGCAGCCAGCCTGCTCTCACAAGGAGGCCCCTGGAAGCGAACCCGGGGCCTCCTGCATGGTAAACGGGGCTCTATCGATTGAGCCACACCCGCTTCCTGCTGTGAGGTCTTGCTGCATCAGCCCACAGTGCCGCACGGGCCGGCCAGCCTGCCCTCACAAGGAGGCCCCGGGAAGCGAACCCAGGGCCTCCCATATGGCAAATGGGAGCTATATCCATTGAGCCACACCCGCTTCCTCATTACAGAATATTGAGTGATGTCTTTTCCACATAGATGATATTTATGAGGTTTTTCTCCAGTGTGAGTCCTCTAATGATGTCTAAGTCTGCAATTATAGGTGAATACTATCACACATAGGTGACATTTGTAAGGTTTCTTTCCAGTGTGAGTTCTTTCATGTCCTCTCAAAACAGAATATTAAGAGAAGGCTTCCACATAGATGACATTCATAGTGTTTCTCTCCAGTGTGAGTCTTTCCCACATAAATGACATTTATATGTTTTTTCCCAATGTGAGTTCCATTGAACTGTGTAAGCCAGAGCACTGAATAAATGATTTACCAATTAGATGACATTGACATGATTTACTTCTATTGGAAATATGCTTTTGTGGGTTATAAGGTGACTGGCCACTGAGGACTTTTCCAAATAGATTGCTGAAGTAGGGTTTCTTTCCCCTGTGAATTAACACATGTTGAGTCACTCTGGATCTCTGAGTAAAATCTTCTTGCAATTGACTACATGTAATACAATTTTTTTAAGTATGAGAGTTCTGCTTCTGAGAAGTAGAGGAGAAACCATGAAAGATTCCTCCATAAAAATTCATTCATATTCATATGAATTCTACACTAATTATTCAGTGATAGTCTCCAATTAAAATCTTTCCCCTGGCAGTTACATACCATGTTATTCTCTTGTGTGCACAGAGATGTTCTCTTCTGTAGTATCCCAACTGCAGAGCTCTCAACAGTTTTGAGGATTTTATAATGTTTCAAAGATTAAGTATATGAGCTATGTTTATTTAATTATATTTTATAAAAACCCAGGTTACATTTTTGTGTTCAAGTTAATTTTTCCCTAAATTCATACTATCACAGATGTTTTCTGGATTAGCCATTAAAAGCAACTTACAGTTAAATGGTTGAACTGAATTCCCAATTAATTCCACTCCCAGGTATCTACTTCAAAGACCAGGGCTCCCCCCTACAGAACTTACCAATGACATGATTGTTGATGTGCCTTTTCTCAAATATGTTGCATAGATAACATTTCTTGTTTTTTAATACCAGTTTCCCTGACTGAAACAACTGAAAAAATTACTTGCCAGACTAGCATTAGGGAAATGAAAATGTTGAAAGGTCTCAGATGGCCTTATAATTGTTTCAAATATGACACTTATCTGGAAAAGGATATCAAATAAAGGGATACTCTAGGCAGTAGAAAACCTTGTAAAACAGTGACAATTAGAATACATTTTCAAGGTTGAAATATAAGAAAAATTATTTAAAAGAGTTTAAGGACTTTGGGGAGGTAAAGAGAGGGAAAACCACCTAAGAGGAAGACCAGGAAAAGAGCCATTAAGTTGAAATTTAAATTCAATAGTAATAAATATCCATTTCTTCAAAGCAACAAACACTTGAATATAAATTAATATGTGAACAGAACGATGACCACACCTGAGGAAAATTTCACCAATATTGACACCTACATTTTATAAAAATAACTCAGTTAAGGAAATCCCCAGTTGATTCAAGAACCTACTCAATTCCTGACCAGCCTTCTTTTCATGAAGCACAGGTTCCTAGAGTTCACCTGAATTCAGGTTTTAGAAAAATCCAAGTCCTTCTCTCCAAATTTCCTCTCCTTGCTCAAACTTGGAATGTCCATCTGATTTACAGACTTTATATCCTAGTTGTGGGGGAAAGTCAATGAAATCTTGAGTTCAGAGCAGTTAACAGTATATTTTCAAGTCCAGGGAAGGTGACTAAGTTTCCTAGTCTACTTAAATAAATACCACAAAAAGTGTTGGCTTTAACAATGAAAAATTATTAGGTTATGGTTTTGAGACCAGGATAATGTCCAAATCAAGGCATCATCAAGGCAATGCTTTCTCCCAAAGACTGGTATTCTGGGGTTGGCTGCTGGTGACCTTTGGTCCATAGCTTGTCACATTGTAAAGCATGGCTGTGTCTCCTTTTCTCTATTCTTTTCTGGGTTTCACTGGATTCATTCAGCTTTTTCTTCTGATGGCTCTCTTTGTGTCTGAATTTTATTTTTTTTATAAAATATTCCATTATGAGGATTCAGTCCAACCTGAATGAAATAACTACATCAAAAATCCTACTTATAATGGGTTTACAACCACAGGAATGCATTAGACTTAAGAACATATTTTTCTGGGATACATACAACTTCAAACCACCACATTCTACCTTCTGGACACATAAAAGACATGTTGTTTCTATATGCATTCATTCAATCACAACATCACAAAAAGTCTTAGGTCATTTCATAAACATGCTTAGTACAAAGTAAAATAAAAATAAGTTATGGGTGTGGTCAGTCTATATGCATTCATTCAATCACAACATCACAAAAAGTCTTAGGTCATTTCATAAACATGCTTAGTACAAAGTAAAATAAAAATAAGTTATGGGTGTGCTCAAATCCCCCCTGTGGACACGTGAAGCCTAGAAAACAAGTTTTCTGCTTTCAATACACAATGGGTGGAGGGGAATAAGATAAACATTTCAATTTCTTTAGAGAGAAATTATAGGGAAAACAAGGGTCATGGGTCCCAATTAATTCCAAAACCTTGCAAGGCATACTTGATTAAATTTCAAGGTCTAAGAGAAAGTTATGGAATGTTGTCTCCTCTGGGACTGAAGATGTGACAGCCCCCACCCTTTCCAAATTCTTGTGCAATAATCATGCTTTCTGCAAACACCAGGGTAAAAGCCTCATCCTCTGAGAATACTGGGGTGGTGGCCAGACCCTCCACAATCCCCAGGAAATAAGTATTTCTCTCTCAGAACATTGGGATGGCAGCCAGAGCATATGAAATCCTGAGAGAACAGGTTCCAGTCTCTCAGAACAGAAGAGGAAACACTCTTCCTGTGCAATGGGGCAGCAATCCAAGTGCTGGGACACACTCACTCTTTACACACACAAGTGTGGGCAAGCTATCTTGGCCTGAGAAAATGACTTTGGACCATACCTCAGCATCCATTTCTCTGCCCTTGTAGTGATTTTTCCTTCAATCTGTCCCTTTTAATCCAGGCTGACTGTCATTCCATTCATATAGATATCACAAATAAACTATCCAGTTTTGCCTGTAGCACGCAGAGGTCCAAATTATCAGGACTTTCCACAGATCCTTCCTAGATATCAACTCCTCAAATCCTGACTTTATAAAACAGTGACAATTAGAATTCTCTGATAACTTGCTTTACAGAAGCTCAGAATTTTCCAAACCATCAATTTTTAGTTTCTTTACCCCCAGGAGTTCAGTTTTCAGCTTATCCCATTCCTCTCAAATATTACTATGAGCTTACAGGGAAATCAAGCTACACTTTCCACACTAAGCTAAGAAATTGTCTTAGGTAAATACACAAGTTCATCACTCTCAAAGTCCACTTTCTATCCAACATCATCAGAACTCAATTATGTCAAGTTCTCTGCCAATTTCAAAGAGGGATCACCATTCCTCCAGTTTCTGATAATACAGTCATCATTTTCTTCAAAGTCCTCATCAGATATGTCTTTAGAATCCATATTTCTACCAATGGTCTCTTCAAAGCTATCTAGGTCTTTTCTATAAAGCAAACCACAATTCTTCCAGCCTCTATCCATTACCCAATTTCAAAGCTTTTTCCATATTTTTGGTATTTGCAATAGCAGAACCCCAATCTCCTGGTTCTAAAATTAATTTTCGTTTCCTAGGCTGCTTTGGCAAATACCATGAACTGGGTTGACTGAAACAATGGATATTTATTAACTCATGGTTTCAAGGCTATGAAAATGTTCAATTCCAGGCATCATCAAGGCAAAACTTTCTCTCCAACACTGTGGTGTTCTGGGGCTGTCTGCTGGTGACCCTTGGTCCTTAGCTTGTTACATGACAAAGCACATGTTGGCATCTCCTGGTCTCTTTCTTCTCTTTAGGATTTCATTGATTTCCATTTCTTACTTCATGTGGCTTCCTCTCTCTCTGTCTGAATTTTATTCTCTTATAATGGATGCCAGCAATAGCATTAAGACCCATCCTGACTGAGATGGGGCACACCTTAATCAAAATAACCTCATCAAATCATCTTACATACAATGGTTTCACATGCACAGGAATGGATTAGATTTAAAAACACATTTTTTGAGGTACATGCAACTTTAAACAACTACAATGACTAAAGAATAATAAGGTAAACATTGAAGGTCAATCAAGGAAAAAATACCTGGAAGACAGAATATTGACAATTCTTCATCATCAAAGGGTTAACTTGACCTCCTGACTAAATACAGTGAGGATTTCTAGTTATTGATGCCCTGGTTCAAAAAGATACTGCAGAACACTCCATATTTTCAAGCAAGGAGAAATTCTATGTTTCCACAAAATTTCATTATTTTCAAAAAGAATCCAAGAACATAAGTTCCTCCTAAACATATTATTACTATAACCTGAATTCACATGAATTCCCTAAAGCATAATAATTATTAAGGACATATACACTGTACTTATTCATTCTTTCAGAAAATATGCACTGCCTTCCCAACACTGCTTTGAGTGTTGCACATTGAGTAGAAGAAAAACGTAAACTTTGTGTTCAGGAAGATGAGATTCTGGTGGGGTGGAAACTAGATATAAATAGTAAGAAAAGAAAAACATTTATTATAGGTAGCTATAAATGTTATAAAATATATAAAATATTATACATAGGAAGAATAAAAAATAAAATAAAGAAAAATATAAAACAATATTGACAAGGAATTCTTTTTGGATCTTAAGAAAATAGAGGAATTCATAGACAGATATTTTAGGGGCTTATCCATTGAGATCAAATGACAGGTATTCTCCAGTATGACATCTCTGAACAGTTTTCTCTGGGATATGTCCAGCAGGGCCCACTCTTCCTGGGTGAAGTCTATTATTAGATTTTTCAAGTTTACTATCTCCTAAAAACATCATGGACATTCAGGTTCAGAGAGGGCCATCTCTATAAATGTCCAGAGTAGAATGCTTGAGAGCAGTACTGAGGAAGTGGTGAATGTTCAGAGAAAGCTCAAACTGAGTTTGAGTTTCAAGTCAGATGACTGCACAGCCTTACTACAGTATTTTGAAGTAGCTCTCTAAATACTTAATTTTAAGAAAAATTCCTTGGCCACACTTTTAAGGTTTTTTTAATATGTGTATAGTCACAATTTTAAAACAAAAAATCTGAACAGTATGCTTGGAGAATGTACTACTGAAACTCTCAATGCTTCTTTATGGTTTATAATAGAATTTTAAAATTATGGTTATTATTATTTGTCTTTTAGGACAGGTTGCTAGAGACTTTTATTTTTCCTTTGAAATAAAGAAGTGATGTTTTTAAATGGAAAAATATGAAGGGATAGAGGTGAAAATTGATTCAAAAGGCATGGAGTTTTGACATATGTATAGAACATGGAAGAATGGTTTAATTAACAAGGCACAGTACCATTTCCTGTCTATGCAAAAGTCACTGGGCATTTCTGACTGTATTTAGACCAGGATCAATATCCTAGTCATGTGCTCTGTCAAATGATGCCATAGAATAGGCAGGTATTTAGAGTCACTGGGGATTGGGGGCTTGATCAGCAGATGGGGTGAAAGGGTCAAAAGACATGATTATTTTGTCTTAGAAAATGAATAAGTGAGGACTAAAATGGGCAGTAACAATGAGGACTAGTGGAGACTGATGCTTATAAAATGGGATCAATACACTAGATGCTCCTGTGTGGGAGGTGGGAGGAGAACCTGTAAATATGGAGTAATTTTTCAATAAGCTGCAAGGAGAGGAGTCTGTGGTAATGGGTGGGGGGCTCTAATCATTGATCTGAGAGGTAACATATCCAGGCACAACCTAGGTGTGGTGTGTACCTCTCACAGTGAGCATGTTTAGGAATCTGAGTTTGGAAGACAGGCAGAGAGCTAGGTTCAAAATCTATCTATAATATTCTAGCTATGGAAATTTGTCATGTTACTAAAGCTTTCTGAATGTCCTTTCACCTGTCCAATTAAGTGGGCAAATGAAGCATTAACAGCAATGTGATGGCGAGGAATAAATAAGCTAATATATGTAAACTATCAAGCACAGAGTCATATGTACTACAACCTTTACTTTCTTTTCACTCTGCTGGATGTAAAATTCAAAGAGTTGACTTATTTCTGCTTCTGTTTTAAATAAATATTTGTCATTTTTCCATGAAACACATTTAGTTAATAATAATACTATAGGTGGGATTTATATTTTACAAATGCTGACATGTATATATATTATGGAAAAGATTAATATTCCTGCTGCTGGTAATTACTATAGAACAGGGTTCCAGCTATAACTTCAGGAAGATATCAGAGGGAACAACTATATTGCCCCCCAAATCTCTTCACTGTATATTTCATAAGCCCTATGGGAGTCCTGAGGCATAACAGTAGCTGTTATGTAGTCAGAGTTTTCTAGAGAATTGGCGCAGGTGACCATGGGCATTGGCAAATTCAAACTCTGTAGAGCATGCCACAGGCTAGAAGCTCCAATAAAGTTATTATTGTAGTTCTTAGTACCAGTTCTCCAGGGGAAGGTGGCTGGCTGAAAATTCCAGCAAGAGTCAAGGTTGATGTTTACGAAGACATTCTTCTCACTGCTGAAATCCTCAATTCTTGCTTTTAAGACCTCAAAATTATGGATGAGATTACTAAATTTAAGAGAACAATTTTTGTTGCTGAGAGATACAATCAAATGATTGTGGATGCAAATTCCATTTACAAAATACCTTCAAAATAACAAGTAGGCTACTGTTTTACTAAACAACTGGACACTATAAGGTAGCCAAGTTGACACATGAAATTAACTGTCATTGTTCACCCCTTGTCAATTTGACACCTGTACACATTTCCTTAAAACAAATGATCTCCAATAAATAAAATAACATAGTCACACTTCCACTAAAGATGACACATCTGTCCTGCATACAACTGAAAACACACTAACCCTTTTTCCAGAAGACGGTGCAAGTCCTTGGATGATGTTCACTCTTACCTTGGATGTTCTGAATCTAAAATACAATGACAAAGTTAGTACAACTTTTATGATAAGGGGATAAGAGAAGAAAGAAAAAAGATATGATGGATATATAGTCAGATACACAAAAACATATTTATAATAAAACAATGAAAAATTACTCATAGCCTTTAGAGTCTTCATTTCTGCATTTGTCATATGGTCATAGCTTACATTTAAAAGTATCTCCTTCCACTACACACTCTATCATCTATGTAGGTGGTCAATGTTCTTTACATGTGGGGTGACCAAAACCTTCTTTCCTGAATTGTTGGTGCCATCACTAGTCTTGCCTGGATTTGGTCATGACAATTTTTAATTACTTTTAATCACAAGACATGATCATCGTAAGAGATACCCTCAAGGATTTCCTGCACCTTCAGACATACTCTTCCTTACCTCCATTGTAGAGTAGCAGTCCAATATCTCCTAAGAAATCAGGATAGATCACCACAGCCAGGACAGTAATTCCCTTCTTTGCCTGTTGATTCAGAGGCATGAGGATCCCAAAATGAACCTGTGATATCTTAACTTCCAGTTAAACAGACTCATTATTGTGTCCTGGTGGAAATGTTCCTTTCTTTGTAACCAAAACCTCTAGCCCAGCAGAGCATATGGTCATAGGGACAGGAAGCAAAGATTTTTCTAGTGGATTATTAGTGGATCATTAGTGAGTGGTGCTACAACCTTTCCAACCTTTGATTCATGGACCCATTAATCCTCGGTATGAGAGAAAGAGCAATGTATATTGGATGCCAATTTAGATTCATGTATAGCTTCCAAATCCAAACAGATCAAATACATGTTGTGCCTTTTTTTGGTTGAAGGAGGGGTCAGATGGAACACCTTATCCTTCACTTTAAATGGGATATCTCAACATGCCCAACACCACTTGATGACTGACAATTCAACTGATGTGGAAGGCACCTGAATATTTTTTTAAATTTATTTCCCACCCTTGGACACAACAAATATTATACAAATAAATCTAAAATAGTTTTCACTTCTTGCTCACCAGGTCTAATTAGCATAATATTAATGCAGTGAACAAGTGTGATGTCTTGTGGAAGGGAATGTCAATTGAGGTCCCTGAAGACTAGATTATTACATAGGGCTGGAGAGTTCATATACCCATAAGTTAGAATGGTAAAGGTGTATCACTGCCCTTGAGAGATGAAAACAAACTTTCTGGTGGTCTTTAACAACAGGCATCAAGCAAAAAAGCAATTGCCAGATCAATTGCTGCATACCAGTTACCAGAGGAGGTATTAATTTACTCAAGCAATGATACTACCACTGTAATAGTAGCTGTATTTGGAGTCAATACCTGGCTAAGTTTAAAATAACCACTCTTATCCTCCAGGAGCCACCTCTTTTCTATGCAGGCAAATAGGACAGTTGAATGGGAATGTGGTGGGAATCACTTCCCCTGCAAATTTCAAGTGCTTAATGGTGGTACTAATTTCTGTAATCCTTCCAGGGATGCACTATTGCTTTTGATTTTCTTTTTTCTTATTTAAAAGCAGTTTTGTTGGCTTCCAGTTGGCCTTCCATATTACAGCCCTCACTCCACATGTCAGGGAACCATTGTGGGGTTTCTGCCTGTTGCTGAGTATGTCTAATCCAATTATGCATTCTGGAACAGGGGGAAAAAAAGCACAGCATGGGTTAAGGGGCCCATGGACCCACTCTGAGACAGACCTGAGCTAAAACTCCATTGATCACCTGACCTCAATAAAACCCTACCCTGACTGGTGGAAAACAGTGATAATTTGGACCTTCTGGAATTGGTGTCAGTTCAGAGCCAGTTTAAAAGTCTAAATAATTTTAGAATTTTTACTTAAAAAAATCACCTCCCTACCCCTCATTTTATGCCCTTCTCCCTCAGGTTACCATTTTCAGGGTCTGGCATTTCTATTTTCTGGGCTCAGTCCCTTCATTTCAGCCCAATCTGTTTCTGGCCTGCTCCTGCCTGAGCCCTGGGATCTCAACTTTTGTCTCCTGTTTTTAGAGGTGATGACATCATTAACTTTATGGTCAAATTTAGATCATAGATCTCATTTTTTCTGTGACATGTTTTTCTCAAAAGTGTTCTTAGGAAACTATTGTTGTGTTTTCCTTTTCCTTTTTTTTTCTCAGTTTCTTTGTATAGCTCTTTTGCAGTTTTCATTTTAAAAAATTTCCTTGTATTAGATGGGCCCTTCTGAAACAATTTCTTTGCCCAAGATAGTTAATTTTTTCCATTTAAAAAAATGAAATACCAGATACTTTAGAGCTTGTTTTTGCAATATGCTGGCTACTACTTATTATTTTTGAAGTTTTCAATTGCAAATAAACTTAAAAAAAATCATTTCTCTGTTGCACTAGCCACATTTCAAGGAAATATATAAAATGAATATCTAAAATACATAAAAATAGGTATAAAACAAAAAGTGCTTCATGCACCAACTTGTAAGTAGAGAAAATACCAGTAATTTTGATATATTCTGCATGCAACACATTCATATCTCCTTCCATCTTTGTCTTGTTGCTCAACCGTAGTTCCTATTTCCACATCCATTATATAATTTCTTTTATTGCTAGAATCACAATGTCTATAGTAAAATACCAGTAAGCCCACATTAGTCCATATTAGCCTCTCTCTAAGCAAAGCTCAGCATATAAATGCATTACCTACCCCCCAGTGTTGGACATGACTCCTGGGAATGGGCCTCCCTGGCACTGAGGGATTACTCCTGAGCACCAGCTGGTGATGCAACTGGAAAAAGATATTGAATAAAAAATGGAAAAGGTAAAGACAAATGAGTTTATATGGCTAGGAGACTTCAAAGTGAGTCAAGAGGTCATCAGAGATGTAACACTTATGCATATCTCAGCAGGGTATCATAGACTGCCAAAGTAGACACTACCCAAAATAATAGTGCTCCTGAGGGCTCCAGAGACACCCAGGTCCTATGGTCATGGCATACAGCTTTGAAGTTTGGTGTCTTGCCAGTGGGCCCTACTTTGGAGTTTGTGTTCCTGAGTGTGACTGAGTTAGACTCAGATGTGACTTCTCTACACATGCCTCTTCTGTCCCTTTTATTTGAACCTATAGTTGGTGCTGGAGTTGATAGGTGTACATCAAAGAGATTTGATGTACTGTCAAGTACATCTGGGCTGTCCATATGCCAGCTGAGGTCTGAACCTCAGTGGAGTTGCAACACCTACTCTCCAGCTCATTGGACTCATCCAGGAAAACTAACAAGAGGTGAGGGTGGACAACCACCACACCAAGGAACCAAGAGAGTCTACAACTGCATACAAGAGAGTCCCATTCATCAGCCATCTAAGATTGAAGCCCCCTCTCAATTGGAGGTGGAGTGGGCATCACCATCCAAGAATTCTCAGGATTGGGGGACAAAATATAGACTAATGTGGGCTTATTGGTATTATACTATAGACTTATTGTGATTCTAACAATGGAAGAAATTATATCATGGATGTGGAGATCATGACCACTGGAGGTGCTGAAGTCAGGGAGAGGGAAAAAGAAGTGTAATATGGGGGTCTATTCAGGTCTTGGAATTGCCTTGAATGACATTGCAGTGACAGATACAGGCCATTATATATCCTGCCATAACCTACAGAATTGAGTGGGAGAGAGTGTAAACTACAATGTAAACTATAATTCATCCTTATTGGCAATGCTCCAAAATGTGTTCATCAATTGCAATGAATGCATGACACTAATGAAAGAAGTTGTTAATGTGGAGAAAAGTGGGAGGTATGGGGAGTGGGGCATATGGGAATCGCTTATATTTTTTATGTAGCATTTTATGTAATCTAAGCATCCTTTAAAAATAAATAAAAAATATATTTAAAAAGAATATAACTACATTTGTGCAAAACATAATCTGAATTGGGCACACATACAGACTCAACTAAATGTAATGTTGACATCTGAAGAGAGACAGATGGTTTGTGAGAAAGATCATGGCCATTCAAATTCACTGGTCAACAATAATCCAGACAACCCTGTACATGTCTCAGAGGATCAGGCTCTTCCTAGAATTTAGCTAAATTTGAATCCAAATAAACAAATAGATAGGCCTAAATTAGATCATTATAAAGCTTGCATTATTGTCATCCTCAGGAAAGGAGTGCCAAAACAAAACTATCTAAATAAAATTCAAGAAATAGTCCAAAGCCCTCAGGAGATTCCATTAGTTCTATTTAGCTCAGCTGCTTGAAGTCTATCATTAGTAAACTGATCTTAATACAGAAAACCTTAGATTCATGCTAATTTGCACACTCTTAATATCCTTTATTTGTCAAAGTGCTCCTGATGAAAACTACAAAATCTTGAAGGGGGATTGGGCAAGCCCATGTCAGAAATTGTAGAAATTGACTTTCAAGTTTTTCACAACTGATTGTCTACCCATGAAAGCAGCAAAAGAAACAAAAGAAACAGGCTGCCAACAAAACCAACTTCATAGTGAGGCAAGAAAGAATAGGGACCTGAGGGAGACGGGCACAGAAAACCTACGATGTCTGGTAAGAGAAACTGAGGCATTGGATTATTTACTAGCAATGGCCTGTTGACTTACACAAGCTAAGGCAATGGTCTGGTAACTTACATCAGCCTGCTGAGTCACACAGGCAATTTAGGAGGGGTGATTTGCAGCACAAACACCCTGCAGTTTACAGCACACAGCACATACCCAGTGGCTGCAGTATCAGAAGGCATCCAGCAATATCATTACTTGGTGGGAAATAAGGGAGGGGTGAGATGAGCACCAGCACCCTCCACTCACTTTTAGGTTACCTCACATCTCATGGACAGTGATGAGAGGCCAATCACCATTGGCCAACATGCCCTGCAGAGCTTGTAGACAGCAGTCAGAAGCCAATCACCACTGGAGAGCAAATCCTTACCCTTTAAGAGAATCAAATCACCCAACCGAGTTCCCCAACTTTGTCTCAAACGTGCCAACCACTGAAGACCCTGGAGTCCTGTACGCTCATAAAACAGTGTGCCCCAAGGCAGAACATTGCATTTTTCTCCCTTGATAATGTCTGCCTTCATCTCTCTGAAAGTGTACTTCTGTTTTCTTGACTTACCCCACAACAAATTCTCTGTTTATTTAATTTGTCACTCATCCTTGAATTCTTTCTCATGATAAAGCCAAGAACTTAGATACTGGCTCTGATAACATATGGTGTGTGAGGCAGGAGATAACCATCTCTGGTAACCCCCCTCCATCCATCAAGACTGTTGAATTTTTGGCTTCTAACTGAGGTCTGTCTATGTTTGTCTGTTGGGTGAAGGATGTGGGCATATGCATCTGTCTATATATATATATGGCTGTCTCTCTCTTTTCCATTTCAAATAGGTCTCCAGTCCTGTTCCCAAAGGACATACTCTCAGTTCACTTAGAGATTTTTGGCTCCCTTTTCAAGGTGGTAAGGGCTAGCCCCCATGCAATACAAATCAAGACTCTAGGTGGCAGGTGACACCACCTTTGGAACCTGATTGGGGATATTCCTCAAGTCAAGCAGGAGTCCAATGGGAACACAGGAACCCATGGAATCTGCCCCACTTTAATTCCCTCCCAGTGCAAATGCTGCCACCATTGTTGTTTCCTCAAATATTCTGACTTTCCATCTATGTCATCTTACTCCCTTCTCTAACTTCAACCATCTTCTCCTTCTATTACTTCAAAACCCTCAAGGTGGTCACAACAATGCTAAGTCACTTGACCTTCTTGTGATAAGTTGTTTTTGTCTTTATGTAGAAAGCTTCTTCAATAATTAGTCTTTTTTTTATTTGTAAAATGATATATAATACATATACATATATGTGCATTTGTTTACATAAATGTTATTTGTTATATATATATGTATACATTTATAAAGGTGCCTAGATTACCCAAATATTACTCAGAAACTACAGGGATTCCCATGCTCCCCACCGCCCACACCCCAACAACCCCCCACACAACCATTCCCCATCCACGTGGTACTACACCCGCAATGGATATACACATCCTGGGCCTTGCCACTGAGCATAGACCACAGTTCACATCACAGGACACACTCTCTCCCACCCAGTTCTGCATAGTATATTCTGATGGAAAATGGCCTACATTCGTCGGTGCTTCACCACTCAGGACAACCCCCAAAGTCCGAAAAAAGCCCGAGCATTTCAACTGCCCCTCCTCACCCTGCCCCAAAAATGTCCAGTGGCCACCGGCTCCACCTCACTGTTACAATTTCTTCCATTGCCTGAATCACAATATGTCTACAACAGAACACCACCAAGTCCACTCTAGTCCACAGCTCCTCCCCCCATCC
>JAQZBX010054793.1:0-18571 GCA_029593785.1 Cabassous unicinctus
GAGAGGTGAATTAAATGCATCATTTTAAAGCAAACAGCCACACTGCTCTGTCTTGTAAGTTAGATATTAATCCTAGTCTTTATAAATATTTATATTGGGACATCCAACAAAATATAAATTTTCTCTTTTTTTGATCCAATGCAAATGCAAATTTTGTTTCCTCTAAATATATCCTGAAAATAATAGATTTTATATGATAGTCTTTTTAATGCTATACAACTATGCTTTAGAATATCTTAAAGAAATTTTCCTTTTGAAAGTTTAAACATCTTCTTTGTAGTGTTAGCCTTTAAAATGGTAAACCATTCAATGAGTTATTTTTGTAAAATTCTGTGTGTATATAAAAGTGTGTGTGTTGTGTTCAATATTTAATCTGAAGAAAGACTGCAGGATATATGTGTGCATATCAATTCTTTTAATCTGAATATTACATATTGTGACTACACATCACCTTCTGAATAGTTGTGCCCTAAAGTAATGTGTTCAAAACACAAGGCAAGATAATATAACAACTAAAAGTCAGTCTCCTGTTTCTAAGTAAATCTCTTCAACTACATTTGCTCTTATGCAACGAGGCTTTTCAACTTAGAGGAAAATTTGAATTCCATTAAGTTTTTATCTTCTCATACTAGATATTATGTTTGTGTTTATCTAAGAAAAGAAAACAATCATAGTCTGACTTATTTACACTTAATACATCCAATAAAAGCTGAGAACCTTCTGACTGGGACGCATATCTTTCTTAACCAGTAACAGGCAATTTCAGTAGATGATGTTACAGGGATGGAGGACTTCTATATAGAAACTATGAATATATCCATATTTTTTTATGACTCCTCTATAGTCACCTTAAGATAAATTAAATCCTGAGAAAACAAATATTAATTAATTTTTTGAAGGCACAATGGAGCATGACAAATTATAAGTTTGATTCTTTTACTAGAATACATATTTATAGCATTGGTAGAGGTCCCTTGATCCAAGCAATCTCTTACTTTTTACACATCAGGAAATTAAGCTCCACATAAAGAAATTTAATAACAGAATCAGGACTAAACACAAATCTCAGGGATTTCATTAAGCTGTGCTTTCTGTAATACTTCAGGGATATTTTCTTAGTTCATCATCATAACAACCCCATAAGGTAGATCATCTCATTTTCCCATTTACTCATGAGGAAGCTGAACACAGCAAAATTAAATAAATGATTTATGATCACACATATAGGAAATAGCAGAGCTGAGAACTGAATCCAAGTCTTCTTCCATTTTACTATTAAAGAATTTCAGATTTCATTAAAATATCATTTTTAATGCAACAAAAAAGATCCCCATGTAGTTAATATCTATTCTATTACAAATTTTCAGCATCATCAAGGACCAGCTGGGAGGTGATGATGATGATATTCTTCTAATTTTTACTTCGGTGGCAAATACAAGAAAGCTTTATGAAGAACCAGTTTTGTAATCCTTTGGTCCATTAATAAATAGAACATAAATAAAAAGTATATGTTCATAAATTAGCTCAAAATATGTTAACTAGAGTATTAGAAGGTATAAAGAATCCAGATAGCTAGCCAAATTAATTTGATACAGTAACAAAAAAAATAGCTTCCTACCCAACATTTCAAAAATTTTCCTTTTGTTTCTAATACATTTTAGAAATTTCATGAATTTATACTTAAATATTTACAAAATAATCATATAGTTTTTACTCAGCATTCTATTTCTCTTATTTTCCTCAAAGTTCTAAGGAACTATAAAAGATTTGGGAAATAAAGGTAATAAAGGAACTATTAAATATCTCTCTCTCTCTACCTATCTATATGTATCATCTATCTATCAATCAATCAATCTATCTATCTATCTATCTATCTATCTATCTATCTGTCATCTATATTCAAAAGCATAATAGGGTGAAATAAGAATTACATGTTTAACAGTTGCAGAAGACATCACTTTTTGACTGCTTCAAACAATAATTAGCTTTTGAAATGATTAATTCCAGTCATCAAGAAGGGTTTAAATAGGTTAAATTAGTTATTTTCCATATTCTCATTGTCCTGGGCTAAGGAACAGGGATATAAAGGTGAATAAGCACATAGTTCCTGATCTCAAGTTCAACAGCTTTAAGGCAGAGAAAAATAGAAATGAGGAATTGCCATATGATTTAAAGGTTCAAGGTCTAAGGGAAGAGAAAATTTTAAAGAGGAAATGATGATTTACATCATTTTTATTTGACTTCTTTGCAATGCAAACAATAGATGGCAAGGATAAAATTCTTATCTAGGGTGACTTTCAGAATTTTAAAAATTGCTAATCAAAGTGATGTTTTAAGAGACAGTCATTCTTTTTTCCTTTTTTTTTTGGATAAGAGTAATGTGTTCATTTTAAGGTATTTTAGATTTCCATTAAGTCCCTTTATAATAAACATCTCAAATTTGCAAGATGAATAAAGAGATATTTTACTCTTTGACTGTGGAAGAACATTTTATGCCTGTCATTTTAACTAAATTTCTAACATATGACACACTTCTAAGCTTTACAAAATTAGTTAATAAATAAAATACATGCATCTACTAAATGTTGGGGTTAGTGAAAAAGGTATTTCTTTTCACAGGAGTTAGCAAGAATAAAAGTTCTTCTGAAATCTGTGAAGACAAGTAAACACTAAACACTAGAAATTCTGTTACTATATTTCTATAACTTCCTATTATTTTACTACTTTCTGTGTAAAAATCTAATATATATATATATACACACACACACACACACACACACACACACACACTTAAGAAAAATAAACACTGGTAAGAGATATGCGAGAAAAAAGAGGGGAGAGCAAAAGGGAAATAGAAGAGGATTTGAAAGGGAATGGGCAGGAAAAGATAATGTAAATGTAGAATGGCTGTATTTTGTTATGTGTGTTTACTGATTTCTATTTATTTTTTTAGATTAAATGTATCTCTACATGGATCAGATTTAAGAAAATGTCCAATTTTACTGATGTGACAAAACTTATTCTTTTGGGATTAACTAGTTGTCCTGAATTACAACACCTTTTCTTTGTGGTTTTCTTACTGGTCTGTGTTATCACCCTGGTTGAGAACATTGGCATGATCATATTAATCAAGATCAGTCTCCAGCTCAACAGCCTTATGTACATTTTTCTCAGACATTTGTTTTTTGCAGATGTGTGGTTCTCCTCCAATGTCACACCTAAAATGTTGGAAAACTTGGTATCTGAGACCAAAACCATATCCTATCCTGGCTGTATTGTGCAATGTTTTTCTTCATTGTTTTTGTCCATGTAGAACTTTTCATCCTTGCCTTGATGGCCTTTGACCGATACATAGCAATTGGCAACCCTCTGCTCTATGGCAGCCGAATGTCAAAGACTGTGTATTTGGCTGATTTCTTTCCCTTATATATACAGCTTCTTTATTAGTCTTATCTCCACACTTTAGACCCATGATTTGTATTTTTGTGGAAACATAGATATCAACCATTTCTACTATGCAGACTCAGCCCTCATCAAAATGGCCTGCACAGGGAACTTTATAAAAGAATACACCATGCGCACTTTAGCAGGTCTCAGCTTCTTTTATTCCTTATTGATCATTATCTTCTCCTACATATTCATCCTTATTGCCATCCTAAAAATGCATTCTTCAGAAGGAAGAAAGAAAGCCTTCTCTACATGTGCATCCCACCTGACTGCTATCACCATATTTTATGGAACGCTTTTATTCATTTATCTTAGAAGTCCAACTGAAGAGTCTGTGGAGCTGGGGAAAATGGTGGCTGTGTTTTACACCGCAGTAGTTCCTATGTTGAACCCTATGATCTACAGTCTTAGGAATAAGGATGTAAAGGACGCCATGAACAAAACAATCAGAATAATTTTAACTAAATAAAATGGAAATTTGCAATATACGATTAGATGCATAGCCCAACAGAAGGAAAGAAAATTAGTCATTTCTTTTGGGTAATTCGAGGAAAGTTATTATTTATATTTTCAGTGACTAGAGAAAAAATAAAATGCAATTGAGAAGGGAATAATGATGTAGCAGGAAAGAAAAGCATGTTGTAAACCCAGTACTCTCTGAGTCTATGAAATCTGAAATGACAAAAATATGTTGAGAATATTATCTACTTTGTTAATTTTCCACACAATGCCAAATTCAGTAGGTCATTTTGGAATAGAGAATTTATTTTCATGGCCTTTGACATTTCACTAATCTGCCCTTCTAATTCTGCTTTGAAAAGAAGGATGACGGTCTCTTTTTGCCCCTAGAATATATTTTAGTTTTGGATTATATGTTATTATTTAAAAATGCTTAAATTGAGTACCATTGCACCATAAATCATTGTTAAAATTGTTGGCAACATCCTTGACAATGGAATATTTTAAGTGAAATCTGGTATAAAGTCTATTTAAACAATATTTATTAATATAACTATGTATTACATGAGTTTTTTCAAATGTAAATTGATTAATTAAATATACTTAATTTACATATGAACTTATTGAATATTCTATGTTATTCTTTGGCCATTCTATTTTATAGTGATCATGAAAAGGTGAAGATATATTCTCCCCAGTGTTCTGGAATTTAGAAAGTCCTTCCTTAATTAGATTTCAAGAGCTTATTTTCATAATATTATGAATAGATAGATGCATTTATTCCTTTTTCTTCTCTTTGTCCTTTTATTTTACTGTTTTATTTGGTGGGGATAGAAATTAGCTGTCCTGTAGTTGTACTAGCGTAGTCATTTGTACCTTGTCATACATTGCCTATCTGACTTTAAAAGTATACTTTAAACCATGCATCTCATGCTTTCTGCCTGGGTCTGGAAGCATTAGATATCTCCAAAGAATTTTTGAACAGATATAGACATAGGCAATCTCAAAACTCAAGGGCAACACATATCAGAAAGCAAGCAGACAGCTTGAAAGCAAGAAAACTTCTTCAACTGAAAGTATCTCTTACTTATTGCTTTATAGCTCATCTTCCCCTTTGCCTCAAATTAATACCATAATTCCTGCTTTCTTTGTATTTATATTCACTTGTCCTGTGCTGTCTAAACTTTCTGGGTTTTATGTATGTCAATTGTAGATAAAAATTAGTTTTATTTTGCCATTTCCCATACCACAAAATCAAAACTCTTCCAAATCAGTTCCTTTATCTATAGGTTGTCTTCACTTTGGGTAGTGAGTATTCAAAGAGATACTCTGGCATAGCCCAGGTTTTATTTATGTTTGGTCTTTCTTCTCTAATCTATCCATTCATTTTGCTATCAAATTTTGAGGAATCCACAAAATGTGCTCAATTCTAAAGATCCCCAGTGATCATCTCTCAGCATGCCTTGTGATATACTTAAGAACACAGATTTCACTCAGGCTGCAACCTACTAATGCTCTCACCGATTGCATTTAGACTGTCTAATGGATAAATCTATATGCTTATTCCTTTATTTTTAGTGGCTTTGATACTTAGGCTTGTATGGCAAGAACTAGTAGGTTGAATAGAACAGTGTATTTTTTTAAGATATTCTTTTCTTTATTCAGGTGTTCTTCTTTACATACTTTAAAAGAAAACATTTTAAGTACCTTGTTATCAAAGTTAAATGAAGCTGTACTGTCCTAGAATGATTTCATGGCATGAGAAAAAAAAGTATTTGTACTGTATTGTATATGTCAACTTGATTAATCCTGGGAACTGTGAATCTCAGGATCCCCTTCTCCACTTGGTTCTGGGTCAGAGAGTTGGCAAAAAGGAACTTATGAGGGATTTGAAAAGTGGAAGAGGACAATAAGTCATTCCTTTCTGTGTTGATAGAATCATGGTTTCCAAAAATGTCCTTATTTTAGTCCCTGGAACTGTATATGGAAAATGGGATTTTGCACATATGACTAAGTTAAGGAATTTAAAATAGGGAAATTATCCTGGGTTATCTGACTGAGCCCAGTGCATTCATACAGGCTCTTAAAAATAGAAAAAGGAGGCAAAATAGAAAGCCAGAATGTTGTGACATAAGAAGGAGTCAAGCCATTACTGGGCTTGAAGATGGAAGGGTAACACAAGCCAGGGAATGGCAGCACCTAGAAGTTGGAAATGCAAGAAAACAGTCTCCCCCCAGAACATCCAGAGAGGATTTCAGCCCTGCTTGTACCTTGGTTTTAGCTCAGTGTTGGGCTTCTAACCATATGGGACCTCTAACCTACAGAATTGTGAGAAAATAATTTGTGTTTTTTTAAGCCACTAATTCTGTGGTAATTTGTTATAGCAACAGTAAGAAACTAATACATTCTTTAAAGACACAGTGGTCAAACAGGCAACACAGAATTGCCCAGCCAGTCAGCACTTCAGATTGTGATGGTTAGTGACTTTCTCTGATTTACTAATTCCCCTCTTTTACGTCATCACTTCCTAGGAGCTCCCACATCTGTGTAAATTCTGTTCTCTAGAGTAAACACCTAATTACCATAATAAATATTATAGCCTCTGTTTTCCTGGCTGAATTCTAAATTCTACAGTGTCCTGGTTTAGTTCTTTTGTGAACCCCAGAAAATTATGGTATTAAGCTAACCCATTCCTGTGCATGTAAACCTATCAATGTGGGACCTTTTGATTTGATTCTGTTAAGACACCCTTTGATTAAATCACTTTTATTAAATCGCTTTAGTTAGAGCCCTTTGATTAGATTGTGGGACACTTTGATTGGATTGAATTCAGTTGGGGACCATTGATTAGAGTACTTTAGTGAGGCATGACCTAGACCCCTTATAAAGAGGAGAAACATTCAGATATACACAAAGAAAGTGAACTGCCATTTTTACCCTGCCATTTGAGAGAGAATTCTAGGATCACGTACAGTCTTAGAAAGACAAAAACCCTGAAAGGCTGAGAAAATTGACAGAGGCTGGAATCAGAAGACCATACTGAAGCTGAAGAGACAATGTCCAGGGAGAGATGAGCCATATGTCTATTTATCCACAACTGAGCTTGGGGAGAATGTGAACCTGGAGGAGAAGGCAGAGTCTAGCCACCATTTTGCCTTCCTATGTGGCAGAAGCCCAGGATCTGCCAACAGCCAACTTTTGGTGAGACAGCATCTCTGATGGTGCCTTGAGGTGGACATTTTCCTAGCCTCAGAAATGTAAGATTTTACCCTGATAAATTTCCATTATAAAAGCAAGCCTATTTCTGGTATTTCTGCATTGGCAGCTGTGGAAGTTTGTTATAGTTATGAATTCCAAAAATAGGTATTGGATTATGCTTGTAAACTGGTCTGTTCCTCTGGATGTGATTAAGTTATAATTAGGGCTTTGATTGTCCCATGTCAGTAAGACGTTGTGATAAAAGACATGGCAAAGGACAGAGTTGGAGTTTTTGAAGTTGGAGTTCTTACACTGAGCTTTAATGCTAGCCCCTGGGGAAGTAAGCACACAGAGGAGCTTGGTCGTGAAGAAGGAGAGAAGGCCCCAGGAAAAGAGACGAGCCATTAGTCTGATAGTCTATAACTGAGCCCGGAGAGAAACAAAGCCAGGGGGAGAGAGACAAAGCCTAGAGAGCCTGACCGTGGACCCTTAGCCATCTTGCTTAAACACATGGCAATAGACTGGTGAGGGAAGTAACTTATGCTTTATGGCCTGGTAACTGTAAGCTTCTACCCCAAATAAAACCCCTTTTGTAAATGCCAACAGATTTCTGGTATTTTGCATCAGTACCACTTTGGCTGACTAATACAGCAGCTTTAGCAAACAAAACCATAAAATATATCTTTAACACAAATTATTGCAAAGGCACAGTGATTACATGAAATGAGAGGAAAAAATAAAACACATTTTGTCCACTCTAGGTAGGTAACATCAGCAGTATAAACTTGAAGAGAACACAAACCATTTTAAACTTCTCAGGGCTTTGTCTTAACTGACATTCCATAGTAGAGAAATGTTTATTTATCTTGCTGTGATTCTGCTTAAGTGTTTCAGAACAGCAAAAGTGAGGTAGCTGAACATACATAGATAGATGAGTGGCTCTGGAAATTCAAAGTGAAGCATCATTGTATGTTCAAATAGATTCTCCTGCAGCACACAATTCGTCCACGAGGAGGCAACCATCCCTAAATTCCTAAAGTCTTTCGTGAAGCTGTAAATTTTGCCAGATTTTTCAAAGAGAGAACAAAGTTTTGAATTTTTTCTAGGGAGTAAGGATTGTCTGAAGAATTACAGACCACAAAACACCACCCATAAATGGAACAAATTATCTGGCTTCTGGTACCTTTAGATAAATTAATTTATATAAATATAAAGATTATTATTTCTGTCAAAATGGAAGACTAGATCACATTAAAACCATTTAAAACGTATGAATCATCTGGCAAAGGTGTAAATTATCATAAGCTAAGGCTGAAATAGAACTAGAACTCCAGAAATGTTAATTATTTTTAAAGCTGGTGGTCCTCAGTAATTAAGATCTTTGCCAAGTGGCATGGGAAAAGGACCCACTTAATAGGGTGGCTCAAGTGAGAGCCTAGCATCAATTTGCAACCATAGAGGGTTATATTTTATTCTTGGTGAAAAAGGTTTCAAGAAAAAAATGCCCTTCCTTCAAATGGAGAAGACAAGAAATTGTCTGTTACTTGAACTTAGTCTTAGTGAAGAGAAAAGAGAGAAATGACTAAGAGAGAGAAAGGGAAGGGGGGAACTTTCCCTGAGAAATTGTTGTCATAAGCTGTTCTCTCACAAGTTTATTATGTGTGTTTCTATTACTCATTTTGTCTTAAAAACTCTAAGTCAATAATTTTGTATAAAGTATTCCAAGGACAGAAGGTCATCTGGGCTCCTGGTAAAAACTAATGTAATACAGCACTGGAGGAGCATTCTTTCATCCCAAATTAATAAGAATTCTCACAGCTAAAATTTCAACAAATATTAAATTGCAACCAAAAATCATAGGGCATATGAAGAAATAAGCACCAAAAGTGAGAATAAGAAGTGAAAAAATACCACAAAATCAAACCTACATATTTTTCAGTTATTAAAATTATGGCATATAGAATATGATAAGTATAACCAGTATATTAGACTAAAAGGACATTGTATTATTTCTCTTGTTCCTTTAAAACATATTAAGAGGGAGAAGTGCTTCCTCTTATCCTCTGTGGAAACTCTGGTGACCTCATACTTTGTTTTGTTTTGTTTTTTTTCCTGGTTATTCATGGGTATTTGAAAATATCTAGATCTATGTAATAATCAAAGAGTCCTATTTCATTCCAGAGCATAAAAATCTCTGCTCCCCCCACTTCCCCAGACAGGGGCTCCTAAAAGCAGATGATCTTCATTAGGAAAAGATGGTATAAAAATATTGTTAACATCTTTTTTATATTCTCACTAATTTCAGATCTCCCAATTCTTATTTGCTATTGTTGACCACTGAATACCAGAAATGTGGGTGACAGGGAGATTGGGGAGAAAAAGTAAGCAGGAGACTCCTTTCCTGACTGTTTTTCTCACAAACTATTTCCTTGCTCTCAGTCAAGGATTCTTCCCTATCTGGGGCACTTTCATGGATTTTCAGAGACTATTTTCCCCTTCTGCTGTTTCCCTTGAACTGATGTTTCCTTGAATTGAAAAAATGTTTCTTTATTTCACTGATCAATGGGAATCACTAGGATTTCCTTTGCCCTGAAAAATCCTTAGTTGGTCTAAAAGTTCAGGCCCCCTCCTCACACTTATTCAACATTTTTATACCTTCTATGTAGGAGTAGTACTCAAGAATCGTTAACTGGATTTAGGCTAAATCCTATCTACAGGGCTGTGGATTGTTGCCTTATAACTCTTTACCATCTGTTGTCTGATGCCTCAATGGCATTAAATCCTGATTGTGTGACTCAGACGTCTCTGAGAGAAGATGAACCTCATCTTAATGTGTCATTCCTTGATAATGTTTAATAGATTTAAAATAGCAAAGCCATTTAAATTTATGAAGTAAAAAAAAGAGATTGAGACAAAGGTGATAGAAGTTATAAAGAGAGGTTAAGGGACATGAAGGACTTAGTGGTGTAGAAAAGGGAGATTCTTAAACTTGAGGAAAGGTAATGAGTTTGATAAATAAAATCAACACAATTGCCCTGTAAAGGAAAAAAGGATAACCCTCCGCTTTTTGATGGTTTCATTGATTTTGTTCATATCACCAGATTTTAAGCACTGAGTTTAGATTTGGAAAGTTTACTCTCTTTTATTAACTTTCTATCTACCATTTGTATTAGGTAGGGCATCTGTTTAACCGCATGGGATATAGATTCAAAGTAACATTGGCTTGACCTATGATTATTATATGCAGCCATCAGGAAAGCAGGCATTTCAGGGCTGCTATGGCCTTGCTCCTCCATGGGGTCAACTGGGAACTCAGGGTTCTTCAGTGTCTCTCAGGTTTGTGCTTTTTTGCAGGATTAAGTTACCTCACTACCCTGAATACATTCCAAGCAACGGCATCAAGAAGAACCAAAAAATGAGAAAAGAAGGAGTGTGTGTCCTCCTACTTTTTTAAAAAAGCATGACATACAAGTTGCTCACATCACTCTCACAAAAAGCTCACAGGACAGAACTTAGACATTAGCCAACATTCACCTGGAAGGGAGAAGGACAGGAAATGTTATGCAATTTTCTGCCTCCTTCACAGCATTCAGCAAAGTGCTTAGGATTCTATAGTCATCAGGGATTCAATGATGAATAAGGTACTATGTCTTGTTTTCAAATTGTTCATTGTCTAGCATCATAAGGCATGCACTTGAAATGATCTATAGATGATGTAATTCCCATAAGCAAAACGAGCTAAGTGCTTTGTAAATGCAACAGAAGAAATTATTACTTTTACCGAGGGAGTCTCAAGGGAATGTTTAAAGAAAGTAACTTTTATGATTCACCAAGATAGCTCATGAGTTGAGCTACAATCTTCCTGGCCTGGAGAAGACTTAAATTAGGACTAGGTTAATGAGAATTCACTTTCTTGTTTGAAGTACAGAATAAATTGTCTTCACATTTTCTTGCTTTGAGAAACACATTTTTTAGCACAAAACCCATTGGAATCATATAAGCCTATTTAATTTATTATAAAGGCAGGCATTAAATCTAAACTTAATACAACTTTAGAGAGGCTGAAAACATAATTTGTAGTCAACAGGAATTCTAGGTTCATAGAACTGTAGATTAACCATTAGGCCCAAGACTCTGCGGAGAGTAGACTCCTAGCTCTAAGTGGCACAATTATTCTCTTAAACCAATAATTATTCTAAGTACAATTATTCTCTCAAGAGCCTCACAGAGCTCTAATTTGCACAATCTTAATCAGTGTTCTTCATTTCCAGTGTATGGCTTCATTGTACACCTTGGGCTTCTCATCACTTTTCTGAGAAATTTCTGACTGACACTTAAATATGTGGCTCTCCCTTCTCTGTGGCCAAAAGCATGACCCTTTAACCATTTTCTTCATTCAAAACAGATTTATTGAGCACCTCCCAGATGCCAAGTATTGTAGAGCCATGAGAGACACAGTCAAGATTCTTGCATTTGTAGAGTTCCTTTTCAGATTGAAAGGGCGCAGACAATAAACAGACGCACAAATAAAAATTCAGAAAGTGACAAGTGCTAGTTAGATAATCAAAGTGGTAAGTTGTGGTCCAGAATTCCTGAAGTTATCAAGGAGTCCTCTTTGAGTGGTGACATTTAAGATGGAAGTATGTGAAGTTTTAGGGAATAGTGGAAAAGCCAGTACATAAGACCTGCATGAAGATTAGGTCTGGTTGCCAAGAAAAGAAGCCAAAATAGTAGTGGCTTAAGTCAGGGATATTTTTATTTCCTTATTATATAAAAGTCCAGAGGTAAGCAGACTTGTGCTCTGCCATTGATGGGGCAGATCTCTAAACCATGTGATCCTAGATGGAACTGAAGAACTCACATATGCATTTCATGTAGCTGAATGGGAGAAGAGGAAACAGAAGGTAATAGTGCATGCACCTTGCTTGTGAGAAAGACAAGAAAATGCCCTATAGCACTTCCATTTAAAATATAAGAACCTAAGAACATTGTCTTATGGTCACCAGGAAGGCTGGGGATTATAAACTTTATTCATGGTGTCTGTCTAATCAAATACTACTACAATGGAAAAAGAAGAATGGATTTGGGGAGGGGGACCAGCAATTTCCTCCACACGTCTTTGGAAGAAGGAATAAAATCTTGTAGTAATGCAATAATTGTCTCAGAGTGTAGTTATAAGAATCAAATTAAATTACCATAGTGACTGACATGTATAGCTTTAATAAGGGTGTTTTGTTGTTATTTTTGTTGTTATGCTACTCCTTTTCCTTAATTATAAAACAAAGGAGTTGAAGCAGATAACTTCTTCCTGCTTTGAAAAGTTTTAATTTTAATTATAAGAGATTACATTTGCTTCCTCTGTCACTGGAAAAGCCAAGGGACAGATCATGAATTACACAACACAAGAGTGGCATGTCCAGGTTGAGTAACGCTATGAAAAATTTTAGTATAATGTAAACCAAAAACAAATTTTGTTTTCCATCTCAGGATGTATTCAAAGTAACTACAGCTTGAGAAAAAAATGTATGAATCTATTACTAAAAATACATACATAAATAAAAACAACTCAGTTGATTATTCCTCTAGAGATGTACTTTCCCGAGTGTCATTTCTAGGAGAAACTTCTTAATGGTTCCTTATTTTCTAAGGCAAATATTTCAGGGAGGCTTCTCTTGGGTATTTCTCCCAATTTCTCCTTTGCCTGATTTAATTGCTTACCATTCCTTATATAGCACTTCCTGGTTTAACTGTGAACCCTTACTGGGGATATTTCTCTTTATTTTCAGGTTTATTGAAGTAAAATTGGGGATTAAAGAAAAGGTTAAAAATTTATAATCCTAGTGAACTTTAATTTAAGTATTAGATGAAAACAAAGTTTATGTTGCTGTCAGAAAGGTTCTATCTGGAACTGCTGCATGGAGCTTCCATCTTATATTTTCTATTCTTTTATTCTTTGTAGGGATAAATTGATTATTCCATATACACTATCTGTGTGTATTTGTATTTGTGTGTGTGTGTGCATGTGTGTGGGTGAAACAGACAGAGATGGAAAGGGAGAGAAAATAAGAGGTAGAGGTAAACTTTCAAAAAAGATTTATTACTACAAACTATTAATAGTAGTTACAATTTCTAAATGTGCATTTAACAACCATGAGCCCTTGCATATTCATTATGTGTTAATATGCAATCCCTCTTTTAATACTCACAAACACACAATGAAATGGATAATATTGTTATTATCATATGCTACTGAGATACAGAGAAAGTAAAAACAGAGAAACAAAACAAAACTTGTCCAATTTCATAAAATAAGTCATGGAGCCAAAGTTTAATCAATCTGACAATAGAAACAGAGATCCCTTTAACTAATGAAATCCTTAATATTGCTTCCTACCTTGTCTTGGGAATAATTGCACGTTCATTGGTGATTTAATTTGGAATACATTCTGACACAATGGGGGAAGGTAATATATATACATATACCTTTGCCATCAGATGGTGAGGCAAATCCTATAGTGTTCTTGAGGTCTGCAAAACCAGACCTAGGACTAGACCTAACCATTCCAGTGATTTCACCATTACTATCTGTCATCTGGCTGCCCATCACTATGATTTTCTTGTATTTAGGTGTTTTTTTTTTTTTTTTTTTTTTGAGGGACCAGGACCTGGGAATGAACCCAGACCTCATATGTGGGAAGCTGGCGCTCAACCACTGAGCTACATCAGCTTCCCTGAGTTGCTTTTTCATTTGTTTTCTTGTTGTTTATTTTTGTTTTTTTCTGGAGACACCGGGAACTGAACCTAGGACCACCCATGTTGGAGGCGGGAGCTCAAATGCTGGAGCCACATCCACTTCCCCTGTATTTAGTTTTTGAAAAACACTAACACCATCTTTTATATCCTTTTTGTGTGTGTTGAATCTTCCTTGCTACTACCCGATCAGATTTGCCTATTCAAATAAAAATTCTCCTACTGCTAAACTTTGAAAATTTAATAAGGGTGAAAATCACAGGCAGCCACAGGCAAATACTATTGACCCAGAGATTAGGTATGACCCATTAACATGTTTGTAATCTCTTTTCAGGTATAGAATCTCCAGCCTCTCAACTCATCTTTGTATTTCTTCTACCACCTATCATGTCATCAACATAATTTAATTGATTTTTCTTTGTATATAATTTATTAAACTTTCAAACTCCAAATTTTTTCTGTTTAGGGAATTCATCTTTCTAAACATTAATACACATCTTTTAAATAAGGCAGCATTGTTTGGGCAGATTATCTGTGATTTTCTTGTTTATGCTCTATCCTCTGCTCTTCTTCACCATCATTTCACAATGATTCTGCAGTATATTTGGAATACTCAAAACATATTTCCTAATCCCCTCCCCAGAACTGTGAGGAACATATTCAAATCTGAGTACACAGCAACATACTAAGAAGCATATATGCAACATAAAATGTGGTTGTTTTATCATGTCACCTTCCTTCATGGTATTCTTTTTTTTCCAAAAAAATTTTGAAAAAAAATTGAGGATGAAAGAGAAGGTTTAAAAATAATTTGTAATTCTAGTGGATCTTAATATTTAAATATTAGTTGAAAGTTAAAGTTTATGTCAACTTCAGAAAGATTCCACAGACATTTAGAAAGAGAAAAAAATGTTAGGAAGAATTGATTCATTACAGATAATATATGTGTGCAGAGTAGCAGACTGTAACATATTCACCTCACATTGTTGAGAGTAAAGCAACACCCATCCACCAGTTCACTTAAAAGTGCTAAGTGTAATGCAACTGATTTAGAGTTTCTTTTGCATTTAGTTTGCTACTTTATTTTTAGCTTGATAGCTGTATAATTGCCACAGGCCTATTACTGTGCATACTTGAAAAACTTTTAATTAAAAATGCAAAATAAAAAATACTTTGACTATTTTCTTCCCTGTGGTTTGATGTCACCTATAATCCTTTTTTTTATTGGAGCAGTTTTCAGTTTGCAAAACAATCATGCATGAAATACAGGATTCCTATGCACCAACACACCACAAATACCTTGCATTAGAGTGGAACATCCATTACCGTTGATGATAGATCTTTCTAAATAATTGTACCATTTTTTAACAGTATTTACATTTGTTACAATTGGTTACAGATTATTAAATAGTTTTGCTTCCATTAATTATATTAGTTATATTTTTCCCGTATAACAACTTATTACAGTCTTGTATCATATTTCTTAAAGGCTCACAAATATATTCCTTTAAAGTAGTAATTTATCATTTGTGACATCAATGATAAATTGGAGGTTAAAGAATTTAGGCCAATTTATTAATATGTGTGATTTTTGTCAATGGTAAGTTGAACAACAGCAAAGTGAATATTATTGACTTAGATTTTAGTAGAATTTAAAGAAAACTTTATTTATACTTAGGAGGTTGATGCTCAACTATAACACAATGAGATTATATGTTTTCTCTAAGTCTTCATGATCTCCATATACCTGTGTGTGCTTAAATCCAAATGATCATGTCAAGTTGACATTAAGAAAATCTTCCAGTGGAAAATGATCCCCATACAGGTAACATGAAGCCTGGGGAATGGGGCTGGGTGAGGAGAACGCATCTGTGAGAAAGGTGGTGTCTTTTCTACTGTAAAACACAAGACCTTAGAGATGAAATTACCAACTCTCTAACAGATTTTCATTCTGTAAATAAATATATTGCAAGGCAGTATATCCAATTTTAGACAATTTTGGTTGTTATAGCTCTTTAAATTTTAATTAATCCACTTGTTAATGCCATGAATTTTCATTACTTAGCTTGAGAATCTGTGGTCATGTAGTCATGTGAGCCACTTTGGTTTATACATTTATTCTTGAGTATAAAAAGGGCAAATTTTCTTTCCAGGTGGAGTGGGTAGAGATTATGGATCACCTTTGTGGGTAAGCATCTGTTTATTTTCACCATAGGAATGAGGTTAACCTTCTTGCATGCTGCCCATTTCCTAATCGCTACGTAGTAATAATTATGGATAGAGACCAACAAATGTTTGTTGAACAAAGTATAATTCTTAAGGTTAAAATTAAGATCTTAGCAATCAGCATTTGCCCTAGAGATGACATTTAGCCCTCAGAGAGGAAGACATCAATCCCATCTTCAGCAAACTTATTGTCTTGCTGAAAAGATATCTCAATTCTTTGCAAAATTGCTCTCAATTCTAAAGAACATGAATGCTTAATGATGTTGATGGAATCTTTTATACAATTTTTTAGAATTTAATCCTAAGAAAATGCCAAACTAACACTGACAGATTTCTTTCCCATAGAACTTCTCTTGGTTTGACTTTATTACAGTAAACTGTGTGTCTCTAAGAGTTTGGATATAGTATAGAGATTTCCCAATATTATCTGATGAACGAAATCTTGTTTTTTCTCCATAATTGCAATTACCATCATGCAATACACTAATGTTTTCTTAGGAATATAATTTGATACATATTGTTCTAGAAAATGGTTCATAAAATGCAACCTATATTTGAAAATACAAGGGAAGCACAATAAGATTAAGTGCTGATTTCTCACCTGAAACCATGGAGGCAAGAAGACAGTGGTATGACATAGTCAAAATACTAAAAGAAAAAATCTTCCAGCCACAAATTCTCTATGCAGCAAAAATAATATTCAAAAATGATGGAGAGTTCAAAATATCCATAGATAAACAGAAATTAAGAGAATGTGTCAATAAGAAACCTGCACTTCAAGAAACACTAAAGGAAGTTCTACAAGTTGAAAGGAAAAAAAAAAAAAACAAGGGAGAGAGTTGGAGGAGGTTTAAAAGCAACTAACAAGACAAAAAACAAAAACAAAACAACATATCACATACATTCACCCAGTGAAAAATGGCTGAAATAAGAAATTTGTTATGAGTAATAACACTGAATGTTAATGGACTAAATTCACCTATCAAGAGACACAAATTGGCAGAATGGATAAGGAAATATCATCCATCTATATGCTGTCTACAAGAAACCCACCTTCGACCCAGGCATTCAAGGAGGCTTAAAGTGAATGGCTGGAAAACCATTTTACAAGCTAACAATAGCAAAAAATGGGCAGGAGTAGCTATTCTAATATCAGACAAAATAGACTTAAATGCAAAACTATCGTAAGAGACAAAGATGGACACTATATATTAGTAAAAGGGGTACTCTCCCAAGAAGAACAATCATAAACATTTATGCACCTAATCAGGGGTGCCTCAAAATACATGAAGCAAACCCTGGAAAAGCTAAGTGGAGGAATAAATGCCTCTACAATTATAGCAGGGGACTTTAACACACCATTATCATCATTAGACAGAACATCTAGACAGAGAAGCAATCAAGAAACAAAGGCCCTCACCAATCCATCAGAGGACCTGGGCTTAATAGACAAATACAGAACACTACACCCAAATACAGCAGGATTTACATTCTTCTCGAGTGCACATGGAACATACTCCAAGATAGACCACATGCTAAGCCACAGAACAACTCTCAGTGAATTCAGAAAGAATGAGATTATACAAAGTAATTTCTCTGACCACAAGAGAATGAAATTGGAAATCACTAAGGGCCAGAGAAACAAGTAAGGCACAAGGACATGGAAGTTAAACAACACAGTCTTAGACAAACAGTGGGTTAAGGAGGAAATCTCAAAAGAAATCAACAACTACAATAAAACTAATGAAAATGACAACACAACATATCAAAACCTAAGGGATGCAGCAAAAGCAGTCCTGAGAGGGATGTTCATAGCCATAAGTTCATATATTAAAAAAAAAGAAAAAGCTAAAATTGAAGACCTAACCGCACACTTGGAGGAATTGGAGAAACAACAACAAACTAAACCAAAAGGAAGTAGAAAGAAGGAAATAACAAAGATTTGAGCAGAACTAAATGAAATAGAGAATAAGAAAGCACTAGAAACAATAAACAAAACCAAAAGCTGGTTCTTTGAGATTATAAATAAAATTGACAAACCCTTAGCCAGACTAACAAAGAAAAAGAGAGATCAGATTCAAATACACAAAATAAGGAATGAGCAAGGTGATATCACTCTTGAACCCACAGAAATAAAGAGTATCATAAGAGGATACTTTGAAAAATTATATGCCAACAAGAATGATAATTTAGAGGAAATGGACAAGTTTCTAGAAAATCACAAACAGCCTACATTGATGAAAGAAGAAATTGATGAACTCAATAGTCCAATTACAAGTAAAGAGATAGACTCAGTCATCAAAAACCTCCCAACCTAGAAGAGCCCAGGACCAGATGGCTTCACAGCTGAATTCTACCAAACATTCCGGAAAGAGCTAATACCAATTCTGCTTAAGCTCTTCCAAAAAATAGAAGTAGAAGGAATATTGCTTAACTCATTCTACGATGCTAACATTACCTTAATACCAAAACCAAACAAAGATACCACAAA
>JAQZBX010054794.1:0-18553 GCA_029593785.1 Cabassous unicinctus
GGGTGGCACAGGGGTGGGCCCCGTCCTGTCCCTGAGGGTGCTCCCCACCAGCTCCCCCACATCTACCACTAAGGGAGAGATGCAGGTGTTACCTTGCAGGTGACCTTCATTACTCACCTATCACCTGCCAGAGACCCTTTGAATCTGCGTAAGGGTAAACTGGCCTGGCAGCCTTTGCCTCCATACAGGTTCTGGAAGTGAGCTGGGAGGTGGAGAGGGTCCAGGAGAGGGCATCTGGGGAGCTTACAGGGCGGCACATTTCCCACCCCTTCCCCTCCTGGTGGGCTCAGGAGGCTGGTGGCAGTGCCTGGGCACAAGGGAAGTCCAGGGAGTCCTGCGTAGGAGGGAGAGGATGGGAGCAGGGCCGGGGCAGGACAGCCTGGGGCCTGTGGTCCGGCGTGGGGGCAGCCACAGTAAGTCCACCAGAACGGTGTGCAGCCAGACCCCTGAAGCCGGCTGCCTCACAAGCCCACTTATCCCAGAGACCACAGCAGCCCCCACGCCCAGGTAATAAAAGCAAGTCACCTTTATGAGTGCTTGGTTCACGCCTGGCGGAAGTGCTGACTTGTTAATTTATCTGAGCCTTACAGCAAGTCCTCTGAAGTAGGAACAACTATATCCCCATTTTACAGTTGAGACAACTGAGGCCCAGAGAGGTTACACAGTTGTCTTTGCTTAAGGTCACAAAGGTGGGAGGCAGTGGGGGGCCAAGGAGCCTGTCCCTTAGCTGCTCCTGCCCCCCCTGGGACTGACAGCGCGAGTCCCACCCTGCTGAGGCAGGAGCCAGCATCCCTCCTGCGCTGGGTCACGCTGGAGAAGGATTCCAAGGGTGAAGCCTGCAGAGGAGGCAGGCGCTTCCCAGGGCTCCCCACTGCCCTTCCCAGTCACACACAGGGACCTGCGCTGCACAGTGACTGAATCTTTTTTTTTTTGACTTTATTTTGTATATTTAATAATTGAAAATATAAACAATTAAAAACTAAAAAGTAAACACAGATGAATAAATATATACATTTCTCAATTAAATGTACTGGATCCATATACTTTTTTTTTTGAATCAAACAATATGTTACACAATATATTTGGTTCACAGTAACGCTTTCATACAGTATTTGTCCCTTTGTAGTGACTGAATTTTAATTCCTGCTCTGGACTAAGAAATGTCCGGAGCTGGACTGAGCTGATCAGCCATGGGCTAAATCAATTTTTCTTTCTGTTGGCAGCGTGGGGGCTCGGGCAGCTCTGTTACGCGCCTGGGGGGTGGCTGCGGCGCCCCCGCGAGGGGGAGCCGGCAGAGCGGGGGCACCTCGGGGGAGGGTGCCGGGCCGGGCAGGGGGCCCGGCCGGGGGCAGCAGGAGCTCCTGGAACCCAGCTCTGCGGCTGCTTCCGTGAAGGCCGCGGCTGACACTCCCCAGGGGCGCAGCTCGGCCAAAGTAACCAGAGCCCGGGCCAGCCGCGCGCCCGCCTGCCCTTCCCAGGGCGCCCCGCCGGCTGGTGGAGCGGGGTCCCGGGATGAAGTCATCTGTTTTGGTGCCAGGGAAGGGAAGGGCTGGTGGGAGCGGGCGGAGAGGCCAGGGGCGAGCAGGGCCGAGCTGTCTGCGCTCCCCAGGCTGGCGCCACGGGGTGGACAGCCTGTGCTTTTATCTGGGGAGTGCCCGCTGCGGGGGACGGGCGGGGCTGGGGGGTCCTAGGGGCAGGGTCGGGCCGGGAGGCCTGCGCATTGTTAGGAAATCAGGAGGGGAAAAGGAGGGTTTGGTTGAAGCGTCAGCGCCTGGGGGCTTTGTAAGGCTATTGGGAACGTCTGGCTGTTCTGAAGGATTCAGGACCTGCTGTGATCACTCATCTTCGATGATATGCGATTATGCAGAAAAAGAGAAGAACCTGAACGATGTTACACATTCTAAAGCCCCAGCGTTGCTCCAGAGGCACTGCTTTATCGCCACTTTTGAGGGAGACGTGTTCTCTCCGGACCTCAACAGAGCTCGGGTTTCAGAACTCGTTTTTATGAAGAAAGGTGGGCACGCTTCCCAGTGTCACTTACTTGAAAAAAAATTGAAGTATAACATGCAGTACACAAATTTTAAGTGTATAGATCAACGACTTTCTACAAATGTGTGTACCCGTGTAAACAATGCCCAGCTCCGGATATAACATGTCTTACTTGCATTCCACCCCCATCGCTACTCACCCACCTCCAGAGGCACCCACTATTCTACTTCTGCAGTTTCCCGGGTTCTTGAAATTCATAGAACTGGAATTACGCAGTGTTGCTCTCTTTTGTGTCTGCTTCTCTTCCTCATCATTATGTCTGGGTGATTCACTCATATTGCTGTAAGTGGCAATAGTTGATTATTTTTTATGCTGGTGTGTTCCATTGTAAGAGTATTCCACAATTATTTATCTATTCAACTACTGGTGGGCATTTCCAGGTTTGGCTATTAAGAATAAAGCTGCTATGGGAATTGGATGTGGCTCAAGCAGCAGGGCGCCCACCTACCACCACATGGGAGGTCCTGGGTTTGGTTCCCAGCGTCTCCTAAAAAGATGAACCGAGAGCAGACAGCAAGCACAAACAATGAGGGAGGAGGGAAAAGTAAATTAAAAAAAAAAAAATCTTAAAAAAAAAACCCAAAACCTGCTATGAACACTCACGCGTATGGGTTTTATTGGATGTTTGCACCACTTTCTGTCGGGTATATACCTCGGCATGAAGTTGCCATGTCCTAGGGTAAGTGTATATTTAGCTGTAGGAGATCCTGACAGCTTGTCAATTTTTAAAAAACCTGTTTGCACTTCTTCCAACATTATATGAGAATTCCAGCTCTTTCATATCCTCACCAAGGCTTGGTACTTATTGTCAATCTTTTCGTTTTTTTTTTTCCAATATATTTTTCATTTATTTTTAAAAGATACTTAGATTACATTAATTGCTACATAAAAAATATAAGGGATTCCCATATGCCCCACTCCCCACACCTCCCACTTTTCCCCACATTAACGACTTCTGTCATTAGTGTGGTACATTCATTGCAATTGATGAACACATTTTGGAGCATTGCCACTAAGCATGGATTATAGTTTACATTGTAGTTTACACTCTCTCCCCCTCAATTCTGTAGGCTATGGCAGGATATATAATGGCCTGTATCTGTCGTTGCAATGTCATCCAGGTCAATTCCAAGTCCTGAAAATGCCCCCATGTCACACCTCTTTTTCCCTCTCCCTGCCCTCAGCACCTCCGGTGGCCACTGTCTCCACATCAATGATATAATTCCTTCCATTGCTAGAATCTCAATAAGTCTATAGTGGAACACCAGTAAGTCTACTCTAGTCTATATTTTATTCACCAATCCTGAGAAATTTTTTCAATTTTGGTCATTCTCGTGGCATTGAATTGTTATCTCACTGAGGTTTTAATTTGCATTTTTCTGAAGACTAATGAAGGTGAGCATTGTTTCATGTCCTTATTGGTCATTTGATCTTCTCATTTCCCCGTGATACTTTTAAATTTAGATGATTTAAATTTTCTTCATATGCTAGACTTTTAAAAAATACTTGTTATAGTGGATACAGTTGTGAAAGTATTATTATTTTTTTATACCAGTGTAGTTATTCAGATAACAACATTTTAAAAAGGCACTAAGACTTGAAATGGAAAAAGAGGCAGAGAAAGACTACAAATTGCAGGCAGTTTTCCTAAGTCAATCCCACCCGCAGTTAGATGAAGGAGGAGGAGGAGTGGGAAGGAAGGGGTTCTTTGGGGGGAAAAAACAGGAATTCTTAGGAAGTGACTGCATTTTAGTTTAAAGGCAGCTCAATGCTTGGAAGTGAAGACATTCCCAAGGCTAGAGCTAGGTCAAGCTTTTGGCACAAGTGTCAAAGGCCTTTCCCGGAGGTGACAGAATCTGTATCCAGAAGGCCGATGTGGAGTTGGCATTATGAGTTCAGCGAGTTTTCTTTTCATCTGTTTTCCACTTAATATCTTCAATTAAAAAAAACACAACAGCCTGTATTTTAGAGCAATTTTAAGTTTATGGAAAAATTGCCCAGAAAGTACAGAGTTCCCACATACCAACTCTCCTCCACCCCATATTTCCCCTATTATTAATATCTAGCACAGTGTGGTGGGCTTGTTACCATTGATGGACCAATATTGATACATTATTAGTAACCAAAGTCTGTAGCTTACATCAGGACTCTTTGTGCTGTACAGCTCTATGGCTTTGACAAATGCACAATGTCATGTCTCCATCATTACAGCATCACACAGAATAGCTTCATTGCCCTAAAATGCCGTGTTCCACCTAGCCATCCCTTTCTCCTCCCCCAAACTCCTGGCAACCACTGATCTTCTTTCTGTCTCTGTAACTTTGCCTGTTCCAGAAACAGTGAACCCTATTGTAAACGATGGGCTACAGTTAACAGTACAACTCTAAAAATGTTCTCTCATGTATTGTTACAAATGTACCGCTCTAATGCAAGGTGTTACTAATAGTAATAATAGGGTTCACTGTTTCTGTTGTATAGTCCTATGGTTTTAAAAAAGTTTTTATTCAACATATATAAAACCTGAAACTTCCCCCTCTGTAATTCACATCTATAATTCAGTTGTTAGTTTCATGCACAGTGCTGTGGTGCCATCACCACCATCCATCACCAAAACTTACAATCAACCCACATAGAAAGTCTGTACAATTTAAGCATTGACTCCCCATTCCCTATCTTCAACCCAGCTCCTAGTAACCTATATTCTAGATTCTGACACTATGAGTTTGCTTATTCTCATTATTTCATATCAGTGAGATCATGCGATATTTATCTCATTGTGTCTGGCTAATTTCACTCAATATGATGTCTTCAAGATTCATCCATGTTGTTGCATGTAACAGAACTTCATTCCTTTCTATGGCTGAATAATATTCCTTTGTATGTATATACCCCATTTTATTTATCCATTCATTAGTTGACTGGACACTTGGGTTGCTATCACCTTTGGCAACTCTGAATAATGGTGCCATGAACATTGGTGTGCAAATATCTGTTTTAGTCCCTGCTTTCAATTCTTTTGGGTATATACCTAAAAGTGGGATTGCCGCATCATATGGTAATTCTAGACCTAACTTTCTGAGGGACTGCCAAACCGTCTTCCACAGCAGCTGCACCATTTTACATTTTGAACAACAATGGATGAGTGTTTCTATTTCTCCATATCCCCTTGTAAATTTTTTTTTTTAATAGTAGCCATTCTTGTGGGTTTGAAATGATATCTCACTGTGCTTTTGGCTTGCATTTCCCTAATAGCTAATGATGTTGAGCATCTTTTCACATGCTTTTTGGCTATTTGTATATCCTCTTTGGAGAAATATCTATTCAAGTCTTTTGTCCATTTTTAAAATGGGCTGTCGTTTTATTGTTGAGTTGCAGGATTTCTTTATATATTCTGGATATTAACCCTTACTGAATATGTGGTTTCCAAGTATTTTCTCCCATTGAGTAGGTTGTTTTTTCACTTTCATGATAAAGTCCTTTGATGCACAAAAGTTTTTAATTTTGATAAGACCACATTTATCAATTTTTTTTTTTTTGGTTGCTTGTGCTTTGGGGGTAAAGTCTAAGAAACCACTGCTTAACACAAGGTGCTGAAGATGCTCCCCTATGTTTTCTTCCAGGAGTTTTATAGTCCTGGTTCTTATATTTAGGTCTTTGATCTATTTCAAGTTAACTTTTGTGTATGGTGTGAGGGAGGGGTGCCCTTGCATACTTTTTTGCATATGGATATCCAGTTCTCCCTGCACCACTTATTGAAGAGACTATTCTTTCCCCATCGAGTGGACTTGGCAGCCTTGTCAAAAACCAGTTGGCCATAGATGCGAGGGTCTATTTCTAAACTCTCAATTTTATTCCATTGGCATATATGTCTATCCTTGTGCCAATACCATGCTGCTTTGATCACTGCAGCTTACGGGGAGGGCCCCCATGTGGGGAGGCTTGTCCCCAGCAAGCACCTTCTGCTCACAGGCCCAGAGCCACATGGTCCCAGGTGAATGCAAGTCCCTCCTGCCATGCTGCCCTCAGCCAGGCCACAGGGGCCACCACAGCACGCCCGGCCCTGGCTCCTTCACAAACCACTGTGACCACCTACCTCCCCTGCCTATCAGGCCTTAGGGGCTGCGGGGCTCTATCCCCCTGCCTCTCCCCCTCCCCACTGGGGAGCTGCACTCAAAGTGGTTTGCCACTTCAGTTCCTCTCCCCTTTCAGACAGGGTCTGATCTTCTTGGAAAATCTTAAAAACTAACAAATGAAGGGGCAGCAACAACAAAACACCACATGCAAATGTTTAGAAAACAGATGAGTGTGTAAAAGAAAACAAAACCCACCCCAGTCCATCCCCACTGGTGTAGCTGGAGCCCACGTGTGCGCCTCCAGGGTGGCTTAGTTGGGTTTGGAAGCCCCTGCGTCCTGGCTCAGCTTTGCTCCCTCTGTGCCTGGGATGGAGACAGGTTCTGGGCTTAGTCCTTCATGTCACCCTTCCCTCAGGCCTCCTGACCACTGCCACCCACAGCGATGACACCCCCGGGCCCATTTCTCACCCGTCCTGAGCCACACTCTCAGGGCATCCGCACAGGGTGAAATCCCACTCTGCAGCCAAGCAGGTGATTTAGGGCTTTCTGCACGGGCCCCCCTGGATGGGGTGGGCTGTCCTTTGCATGCTCTGCCTGGTTGCCACGTCAACCGGGAGCCCAGCGAGGCCCCCTGTCCTTCCAGCCGTGCACTTTCAGGTGCAGGCTCTGCGCAGGCCCTGCAGGGGTACGGCTTCCCGGCTCGTGATGGAAAGCCTTGCCACACTCTGCATTCGAAGGGCTTCTCCTTGCTGTGGATTTTCTGGTGTAGACCTTGCGACTGACGGCTTTGCCGCCTTCCTGTCTAGCGAACGGCTTCTGGCCCTCGTGCGGCCTCTGGTGCGGCAGGCGCAGGGAGCTGTGACGGCGAGGTTTCAGGCACACGTGCGATCGAAGGCTCACCCCGTGGGGGTCTTCTGGGTTGGCCTACGCAGGGGGCTCTGGCACTCGCTGCCTCCTTGGGGTGCCCCTGGGCGTGCAGCTTGGGCCCGGGGACGAAGCAAGCACGCGCTGCCGCCACTCGCAGGGCCTCTCGCCCGTGTGGGGTTTCTGGTGCTGCGGTGTAGGCGTCTCCCGCGTGTGGATTCTGGGTGTGCGGTGAAACGCGCGCTCTGCCCGAAGGCTTCCCGCACGCGCTGCCCCGGAAGGGCTTCGCCTTGGCGCAGTCAGCCCCCGCGTCAAGGATCTGGGGTCTGAACCGGAGTGAGCTGTACCCGAAGGCCGCGTCCACGCAGCACTGCCAGGCCCGCGCGCAGCCCGCAGCTCCGCCAGCCCGCCCCGCACCGCCCACCTGCCAGACCTGCTCGGGCCTTGTCCCGGGGGCTGATGCCGTCGCCTTCAGGTAACTCGGGGTCACCCCGGGTGGCGGCGCCCCGACACTGCCCGCGCCCTGCCGGCCCAGCGCGCTCGCTCTTCCGAGAAGACGCCTTGCGCAGCCCGGGTCCTTGGCCCCTCTTTCCCCCGCCAGCTGCAGAACCGAGGCCGCGGCTCGCCCTGTGCTCCGGGAGGGAGACGAGGGCCAGGTGGGCCTGGGGAAGGCGGCGCGGCCGCGTCCCGTGGTTCACCACGTCCCTTCCCCGAGAACGCCCGCTGCTCAGGGCCCACCCCGAGCCCCACGGCCTCCGGGGCCCGGGCGTCCGGGGCTCCCTCGCCGGGCCGGGGCGCCCGTTTCGTACCCGCCTGCCCCCCAGGTCAGGCCTTTGGTCTGCGGCATCCTAGGGCCGAGCGCGCGCGCAGAGGGTGTGTGGAGGCACCCAGGCGCCCGAGGCAGGCGCCGTCCCGCACGTCGGGGAGGCCCGCGCCCCTCGGGGGGCGCTGCTTGCTTTGCCCGCCTCTCCTCTTCTGTCATGGGTCCCGGGAGGCCGGGACCGTGCGGTTCACGGCGGCAGCCCGGCAGCAGCAGAGCTCCTAGGAGACAGTGCCCAGTAACGACCTGTGGAAGGACTTGCTCCATCAGTGGCTCAAGCCAAGGTGGGAAAAACGGCCCGAGGTAGGGTGCGGGCGAAAGGCGGGGGCTGGCAGTTCTTCCCGAAGAAACGAGAGCGCTGGGGAGACGCCTCCAGCCAGCAGCTGCTGCTCCCGCGCTCGGCTCTCCCGGACGCGTCCAGGGGAGGCCTCAGGGGATGCAAACCTGGACAAATCGAGCGTCCCCGGGAGGAGCAGCCGCCTCGCGGGGCTTCTGTCCCGGGCACGCAGGGCTCGGGGTGGCGGCCCGCACCCCTCGCACGGCAGCTGGCGGGGATCGCGGGCGGGGACGACGCGCGCTAGGCGCTCGCGGGTTGCGCTGGCTGCTCCCCCTGCCGGGAACCGCAGGACAGCGGGTCGTGCGCCCCCGCCAGGCGGGACTGGAGGCTGCGCACAGGGTGAGTGAGGGGCCAACCTGGACCCTCAGGGGAGGAGCTCTGGCCTTTCATATAAAATTTTAAAAAGACTTTATTTTATTTATTTCTCCTCATTGTTTGCATTTGCCGTCTGTTCGTTGTGTGCCGGTCTTCCTTTTTAGGAGGCACAGAGAACCAAACGGGGGAATCGCTTGAGCCGCCTCGGCTTCCCTCATATAAGTTTGATGATTGGTTTTTCCATTTGTGCAAAGAAGGCTGTTGGAATTTTGATTGGATTTGCATTAAATCTGTGGATATTTTGGGTAGAATTGACACTTTAACAATATTTAATTTTACAATCCATGAGCATGGAATGTCCTTCCATTTACTTAGATGATTTTTTATTTCTTTTAGGAAATTCTGGTAGTTTTCCATCTATAGGTCCTTTACATCCTTGGTTAAACTTATTCTGAGATATTTGATACTTTCAGCTGCTATTTTAAATAGAATTTTTCCCCCTGATTTTCTCCTCAGCTTGCTCATTACTGATGTATAGAAACACTGCTGATTTTTGCGTGTTACTCGTGTACCCTGCCACTTTCCTGAATTCATTTATTAGCTCTAGTGCTTTCTTTTAGATTTTTCCAGACATTCTGTATACAGGAATGTGTCCTTTGCAAATAGTTAACGTTTTATTTCTTCCTTTCCAATTTGGATGCCATTTATTTATTTTTCTTTCCTAATTGCTCTGGCTAGAACTTCCAGAACAATGTTGAATAGCAGTGCTGACAGTGGGCGTCCTTGTCCTGTTCCAGATCTTACAGAGAAAGTTTCAGTCTTTCACTATTGAGTATGATCTTAGCTGTGGGTTTTCATATATGCAATTTATCAAGTTTTCTTCTACTCCTATTTTTCTAAAAATTTTTAATTAAAAAAAGAATATTGTATTTTGTCAGGTATCTTTTTGCATCAATGGAGATGATCATGTGTTGTTTTTTTTTTTTCCTTTGTACAGTTAATGTGGTATATTACATTAATTGATTTTCTTATGTTGAATTACACTTGTATACCTAGGATAAATCCCATTTCATTATGGTATATAATTCTTTTAATGTGCTGTTGGGGATTTGATTTACAAGCGTTTTATTGAGAATTTTTGCATCTATATTCATAAAAGAACTTGGTCTATACTTTTCTTTTAGTATCTTTATCTGGCTTTGGTATTAGGGTGATTGATTCATAGGATGAGTTAGGCAGTGCCCCCTTTCTTCAATTTTTTTTGGAAGTGTTTGAGCAAGATTGATATTAATTCTTCCTGGAATGTTTGGTAGAATTCACCTGTGAAGCCATCTGATCCTGAACTTTGTTGGGAGGTTTTTGATTACTGATTCATTCTCTTTACTTGTAATTGGTGAGTTGAGATCTTCTGTTTCTTCTAGAGTCAGTGTAGATTGTGTGTTTCTAAGAATTTTTCCATTTCATCTAGGTTTCTAATTTGTTGGCATGCAGTTTTTCATAGTATCCTCTTATGATCCTTTTTATTTCTGTGGGGTCAGTACTAATGTCCTCCTTCTCATTTCTGATTTTATTTGTGTCCCCTCTCTCTTTTTCTTTGTCATTCTAGCTAAAGGTTTGTCAGTTTTATTGATATTTTCAAAGAACCAGCTTTTGGTTTTGTTAATGCTGTCTGTTTAAAAAAAAATTTTTTTTTTAAGGTATCTATAGTTTTAAAAATTTACTTTTTATTTACTTTTATTTATATTTACTTTCATTTTTCTTTATTTATCACCCCCCTGCCCCCCAATAGTTCTTTCCTCTGTCTACTCATTATTTGCTTGCCTTCTCTAGGAGGCACCGGGAACCAAACCCAGGACCTCCCTTATGAGAGGTGAGTGCCCAATGGCCTGAGCCACATCCCCTTCCCACAGGCTGCTGTGTTTGCTGGCTTATGGCATCTGCTCTTTTTGGCAGGGGCGGCATCCAGATTATTTGTATCTAGCTCGTTGGAGCTGGGCGGCAGCATCTAGCTCATTGTGGCAGGGGTGGCATCTGCTTGTCTTCTTTTAGGAGGCTCCAGACCTGAACCCAGGACCTCCCATGTGGTAGGCAGGCACCCAACTGGTGGAGCCACATCTGCTTCCCTCTATTGTTTTTTAATTTTTTAATTTTATTTTTTGTCTAATATTTTCTATTGTTTTAAAAAAATTCTCTATTTCATTGATTTCTGCTCTAATCTTTGTTATTTCTATTCTTCTGCTTGCTTTCATTTTGGTTTGCTCATCTTTTTCTAGGTACTCCAGGTATGCAGTGAGGTTTTTGATTATAGTTCTTTCTTCTTTTTTAATGTGTGCATTTAGGACTATAAATTTTCCTCTGAGCACTGCCTTTGCTGCATCCCATAAGTTCTGATATGCTGTTTTTATTTGTCTCAAGATACTTACTGATTTCCTCTGTAATTTCTTCTTTGATCCATTGATTGTTTAAGAATATGTTATTTAACTTCCATATATGTGTGGATTTTCCAGTTCTCTGCTTGTTGTTGATTTCCAGCTTCATTCTATTTTGATCAGAGAAGATGCTTTGCATAATTTCAATCTTTTTAAATGTATTGAGACTTGTTTTGTGACCCAGCATGTGGTCTATCCTGGAGAATGATCCATATGCACTTGAGAAGAATGTATATCCTGCTGTTTTGGGGTACAGTGTTCTGTATAGGTCTGTTAGGTCTAGTTTATTTATCATATTATTCCAAGAAAGAAAAACAGAGAAATAACTCCAAGGGTTTTATTAATCATTTTAAAGATTTTTAAATGGAGGTTTTACTTCAGCTTCTTAAGATTTAGTGTTTATTACTTTTCCTAATTATTTTTCCAGTTTGTTCCAAGTGTTTTGACTTTTTCATGCAGAAATTATTGGTTTCATGTAGTATATTTATGATTTTTTAAAATGGTTTCTGTGTTTTATTTCAGGTAGAATATAAAATAGGTTATAGGTTATTATAAAATAATTCTTCTATGTTTTCTTTTAGTACTGCTAATGGAGTCTGCTTTTTATCTTTAAATATTTGATCCATTTGGAATTTATCCTACAGCAACATGTGAAGTATGGATCTGGCTTTATATGTTTCATAGATGGCTTTCCAATTTTCCTGACACTATTGTTGAATAATCCTTGATTTAGATGGCTTTTTTATCCTTCTAAATGCCATTTGTATTTGAGTCTATACCTTGACTTTACTTAGTTGTCCAGTCATGTGCATTTCTATACTGTTTTAATTACTGAGACTGAATAACATGTTTTTTTCTTTGTGGTTTTATCTGTTTTAATATTGCTTATACAAGCATTTGGTGATCTTCTAGAATCGGATGTATACAGATAGGCTACAGTTTTACTTTCCAAGCTGTAAAACAAATACCATACAGTGGGTTGGCTTAACAACAGGAATGTATTCACTCTTGGTTTCAGAGGCTGGACTGGCTTCCTCTGGGCTTGGTACCTTCTGGCTGGCCGGCAGTCTTTGGGGTTCCTTGGTTTTTCTATCACATAGCTGCATCTTCTCCTTTTCTCTTTCGGGTTACATGACTTTCCAGCTTCTGGCCGCTTCCCGTGGCTTCCCTGAAAAACATGTTTTAATGTCTGGAAAGGCTATTTGTCATTACTCTTCATCTTCAGAATTTTTGGTAGCATTCTTTTAGTTTTTTTTCGATGAAATGAGCTTTAGAATCAACTTGTTTTATTTTATCACACTGAATCTTATCTAAGAACATGGTGAAGTCTTTCCATTTGCTCAAGTCTTCTTATCGGTCTTTCAACAAAGTGTTTTTTTTTTTAATTTAAATTTTTATAGGAGGTACCAGGAATTGAACCCAGGACCTCATACATGGGAAGCAGGCACTCAACCACTGAGCTACAACTGCTCCCCAATGAAAAGTTTTTTTCATTTATTTGTTTTTTAGGATGTACCAGGGTTCGAACCCAGGGACTTTTACATGGGAAGCAGCCGCTGAACCACTGAGCTACAGCCACTCCCCTCAACACAGTTTTTTTTTTTTTTAAAGATTTATTTTTATTTATTTATTTATCCCCCCCTTACGGCCTGTGCTCGCTTTGCATTTTTCATCCTCTGCTTGTCTCCCTTTGTTGTGTCATCTTGCTGATGCCAGTTCACTGCACGCCGCATGGACCGTCAGCTCACCAGCCGGCTCGCCTTCAGCAGGAGGCCCCTGGAATCGAACCCGTGGCCTCCCAGATGGTAAACGGGAGCCCAACCAATAGAGCCACAGCCGCTTCCCTCAACAAAGTTTTAAACTTGTCTTCAAGTAGGTGTTTGCACATTTCTCCTTGTTTACGTCTATATATTTTATTTTTTGACTGCTATAGTAAATATATCATTTTATCTTCCAATAGTTTGTTCTTTGTTTTGGTAAACTTTATAAAATAAAGATAAACAGATCTCTGGCTGGATTGTTCTGAAGATAAGGAATAATATATAAGAAAACACTTATCACTTGCCTTGGAACATGTCTCTTCTGATCTCTTGTCAGGTAGAATCTGAATACAGGCCTTATATGTTGCTATCAATTCTATTATCAACTGATATATTTGGATTCACTTAACATCTCTTGATGTTTGAGACACTCTGCTAACCACGTTAACTCATTTATGGTCTACCATGCAATTATTGTTTTTCCGTTTACAGACCAGAAACTGAGGTTTGGAGGTTTAAGTGTCTTTCCTAATATTACTTAGCTGGATGGTGACAGCAATGGCCTGAAGCCAGGTAGGCTGTGTCCAAATCTACAACATCTTTCAAGGCTGTACTTTTCACTGACTCTTCATTATATTTGTTTTCCTCTGCTTTGTTTTCTAAATGTGTTTCTTTCCTTTTATATCTGTACATTTTTCTGTACAAAAACTTAAGACAATAAATTCCAATTGATATCTCTTATTGCCTCACTTTTGGTAGTGATTTTCAGTTTTTAAATAGTCAGATATCAATTTTCTTTACAAAACTGGAATAAATGCCATTTTCCTTTGCCCACCCCCCAAAAAAACTATGTAAAATTTCATTTCTTTGGCCACTCCTGTCTGATATAACCTTTATATCCAAGTTTTCTCTTTTCCAACTTTCCATTCCACATTCCACATTTGTTAAAGGATACCTCCTCTAAGTGAATGTGGCAGGAGTGTTAGTTTTGGTCCTGGAAAGAGCCACAGGCTGGGAGACCCGGGACCCGGGAACTGCCTGCCCGCGTAGAGAAAATGCAGGCTGCGGCCCCTGGTGGTGGAACTAGGAACTGTAGCAACTAGACTCCAGCAGCGGGGGTTTGGACTTCTTCCCCTTCCCTTCATCCTTACCTGCAGGCTCTGCTTTAGGCAATGCTGATGAGACCATTGAAACGTGAGGAAAAGCTAGACCCAGGGCCTTCCATATCCTCTATGAAGATTTTCAGTGACTTGAGTTCCTTTTGGATCACCTTTGGATTGCGTTTAATTTTGGTCCAATTTCCTTCTACTCCTTACACAAGCTGGCATGTGCCCATTTTCCAAAATAGGCAAGGTCAAAAAATGTATTTTCATTTTTAATGGTGGCCCACTATTTTTGCTGGCTTCCTTCCCTAAATACACATGGTGTAGAGCATGGAGCCCTGGGTTGCCTCTCAGCCTAGTCCAGTAGGATGAATTTGGGCAAATTCCTTTCTCTCTCTGAGCCTAGATTTCCTTCTCTGCAGAGATGATTCCTAAGGTCCACCCGTGTGTGTGCGCCCGCGAGTGGGTGGCAGGCGCTCTGTGCCGCTGCCTCGCGGGCCCGCACTTGGAGCTGCTTTCCTTGGGTCACACGCAGCAGCGGCACCGCCTTGCTCTGCTCTGGGTACAGCCTTACTCTGCTCTGGGCACCCTCTGCCCCACCTGTAGAAGGCTGACTGCTGTGCCCTGTGGCTTGAGTTTTTATGTGGGCTCTGCCTCTCTCTTACAGTAGGTTTAAAGACCCTGCTTTAACCTGTGTGTGATTTTATTTTGGTAAACTCTCATGTTCTGTAATTCCAGTTATAGAGCATTCTGGAGAGTGAACAGTATTGTGGAGAAATTGCAGCACAGAGGAGCTCTGACTTTATTAATCTTTGTTTTTTTTACTGAATGCATTAAATGTGCTGACCAAAGAGAACTTAACAAAAAGGAAGGGGGAGCGGTTGAGCGCCTGCTTCCCACATGGGAGGTCCCAGGGTTCAATCCCTGGCCCTGGTACCTTTAAAAAAAAAAAAAAAGAAAAGGTAATTGACTGTTAAGAAAACACCTGGGGCTTTGCCAGCTCCTGACTCTTAGACTCTCAACAGCTGTGCTAAAGCTGCACAAACTAGCAAACCAGGCAAAGTCTGCCATCTGGTGGCAGAAAAGAGTCATAATCCACAAAGAATGTGCAGAGCCCAGAAAAAAGCAGCAGCGGAATTGGACGAAGAGAGAGAAACAGAAAGGTGAGGAAGAGCTGGCTACTTAAGGCTGGTCCGGCACAGGGAACAGTAGGCATTTTAAATAAATGGGAGGTTTTTTTTTGTTGCCTTCATATAGATTGATTTCCTTCTGTTTCATATCTATTTAAAGTTGGACTATATAACAGTGTATGGTTATTTATTTATGTATTTATTTATTTTAATGGTTATTTTAAAAATAGAGTAGGATTATTATTATTATTTTTTTAGGAGGTACCAGGGATTGAAGCCAGGACCTCATACATGGCAGGCAGGTGCTCAATCACTGAGCTACATCCATTCCCCAATGAAAGCTGGTTTTTTCGTTTGTTGGTTTTTAGGAAGTACCCGGGATTGAACCCTGGACCTCGTACATGGGAAGCAGGTGCTCAGCCACTTGAGCTATATCTGCTCCCCCAGGATTAGTTTTTTAAATTCAAATTTTAATATTTGTTAGAGGAGTTGTGGTTTACAGAAAAATCATGCAAATAAAAACTTCCCATAAAACTCCCCCTCCCCCATTATTAACATCTTGCATTAGTGGTACGTTTATTACAACTGATGGAAAAATACTATTATTAAATTGTACTATTAACTCTAGTCCACGGTTTACATTGGGGTTCACTGTGTTGCACAGTTCTGTTTTTTTATTTTTTTATTTTTTATCTGTACGCTGTCATCCAGCTCTATATATTAAAATTTTTTTTTTAATATTTTAAAAGATACTTAGATTACATAAATGTTACATAAAAAAAATGTAGGGGATTTCCCATATGCCCCATTCCCTACCCCTCCCACACTTTCCCTCATTAACAACATCCTTCATTAGTGTGGTACATTTGTTACAATTGATGAACACATACTGGAGCATTGCCACTAGGTGTGGATTATACTTTACATTATAGTTTAAATTCTCTCCCACACATTTTTGTAAGTTATGACAAGATACATAATGGCCTGTATCTGTCACTGCAACATCGTTCAGGACAATTCCAATGTCCTGAAATTCCCAACATATTAAATCTATTTTTTAAAAAAGATGCTTAGGTTACATAAATGTTACATTAAAAATATAGGGGATTCCCATATGCCCTGTTCCCTACACCTCCCACATTTTCCCACATTAGCAACATCCTTCATTAATGTGGTACATTCATTGCAATTGATGAACACATTTTGGAGCATTGCCACTAAGCATGGATTGTAGTTTACATTGTACTTTACACTCTCTCCCACCCAGTTCTGTAGGTTATGGCAAGATATATAGTGGCTTGTATCTGTCATTGCAATGTCATTCAGAACAATTCCCAAGTCCTGAAAATGCCCCCGCATTACACCTGTTTTTCCCTCTCCCTGCCCTCAGAACCTCCAGTGGCCTCTGCCTCCACATCAATGATTTGATTTCTTCCATTGCTAGAATCACAATAAGTCTATAGTAGAATACCAGTAAGTCTGCTCTAGTCCATAGTTCATTCCCCAATCCTGAGGATTCTGGGATGGTGATGTCCATTTCACCTCTAATTGAGAGGGGGCTGCGATCCATTAGGGCTGATGAATGGAAATCTCTTGCTTGCAGTCGTAGACTCTCTTGGTTCCTTGGTATGGTGGTTGTTCATCATCACCTCCTTGTTAGTTGTCCTGGGTGAGACCAATGAACTGGAGAGTAGGTGAAAGTCAAGGCCCAGCTGGCACATAGACAGCCCAAAGATTTAAGTCTCTTGGACATACACCTACCAACTCTAGTACTAATTATAGGTTCAAATAGAAGAACAGAGGAGCCATGTATAGGGAAACCACAACTGAGTCCAACTCTGTCACCCTGGGGAGCATAAATTTCAAAGTAGGGCCCACTGGCAAGGCACCAAACTCCGGAGCTATCTGCCCTGACTATAGTGCTGTATGTCTCCAGAGCCCTCAGGAGTTCCACTATTTGGGGTAGTATCTACTTTGGCAATCAATGAGATCCTGCTGAGATGTGCACAAGCATAACCTCTGGAATAACCTCCTGACTCACTTTGAAGTCTCTTAGCCATAAAAACTCATTTGTCTTTACCTTTTCCCCCTTTTGGGCAAGGTCTTTTTCCAGTTGCATTGCTAGTTGGTGCTTGGTAGCAATCCCTCAGTGCCAGGGAGGCTCATCCTTGGGAGTCATGTCCCATGCTGGGGGGAAGGTAATGTATTTACATGCTGAGTTTGGCTTAGAGGAGTTCACATTTAAGCAATAAGGAGGTTCCCAGGAGGCAACTCTTAGGCACCCTATAATACTAGGCTAAGATTCAGTTCCAAGAGTAGAGGTTCATAAGCACAGTCATCAATATCAAGGGCCCATCAATGGACCATCCTCTTTCACTAGCCATTTCCTCTGTACTCAGGGGATTCTTGCATTATAGAATGTGGCAAAACTCCCCAGGACAGGAATTTGATATTCTTTCAGTTACTGTGAGTTCTATGTTTTTTATTAACATTTTTATTCTCATAACATATTTACAACCTAAAATTTCCCCTTTTAACCACATTCAAATATATAATTCAGTACTGTTAATTATGTTCACAATGTTGTGCTACCATCAACACCACCCATTACTGAAACTTATCCATCACCCCAGATAGAAACTGGGCAATTTAAGCATTAACCCCCATTCTCCAGCCCCACCCAGGCCCCTGGTAATCTGTTTTCCAGTTTCTGACTCTATGAGTTTGCTTATTCTAATTATTAGATATCAGTGAGATCATACAGTATTTGTCCCTTTGTGTCTGGCTTATTTACTCAACACGATGTCTTCAAGGTTCTTCCATGTTGTTGCATATATCAAAACTTCCTTTCTTTTCATGGCTGAATAATATTCCATTATATGTATATACCATATTTTATTTATCCATTCATCAGTAAATAGATACTTGGTTTACTTCCATCTTTTGGCAATTGTGAATAATGCTGCTATGAGCATTGGTGTGAAAATATCTGTTCAAGTCCCTGCTTTCTATTCTTTTGGGTATATTCCCAGAAGTGGGATTTTGCTAGGTCATATAGCAATTCTATACTTAGCTTTCTGAGGAACTGCCAAACTCTCTTCCACAGCAGCTGTACCATTTTATATTCCCACCAGCAATGAATGATGTTATTATTTCTCCACATCCTCTCCAACAGTTGTAATTTTCTTCTTCTTTTTTTTAAAGTGGCCGTTCTAGATGGTGTGAAATGGTATCTCATTGTGGTTTTGATTTACATTTCCCTAATAGCTAACGGTGTTGAGCATCTTTTCATGTGCTTATTAACCATTTGTATATCCTCTTTGAAGAAATGCCTGTTCAAGACTTTTGTCCATTTTTAAATTGGGTTGTTTGTCTTTTTATTGTTGAATTGTAGGATTCTTTATATATTCTGAATTTTAAACCATTAATGGATATGTGGTTTCCAAATATTTACTCCCATTGAGTAGGGAGTAAACATTTCTTTTCACTTTCATGATAAAGTCCTTTGATGCACAAAAGTTTTAAATTTTGATGAGGTTCAATTATCTGTTTTTTTCTTTTGTTGCTTGTGCTTTGGGTGTAAAGTCTAAGAAACCATTGCCTAACACAAAGTCCTGAAGATGCTTCCCTATGTTTTCTTCTAGGAGTTTTATAGTTCTGGTTCCTTTTTTTT
>JAQZBX010054795.1:0-18560 GCA_029593785.1 Cabassous unicinctus
AAAAAAACAGCCCTAGGCAAATAGTGGACTCTGCCTCCACCCCCAATCTCTGGAAGCATTCAAATCAAAACCGAATTAATTTGCATGGTGTCTAAATCACTGGGTTCTGCATAAACAGAAGGAGATTTTGGCTGGAGTTTCCAAAGGAAACCCTCATTGCCTTTGTGAAAGGGGGAAATGGGTGTGCTGCTTTGCATGAGGAGCCACACAAAATATGCAAATGAAGACTCTGCTGCATGGAAAAGCAACCCTGGGCAGACAGCTGACGAGCCTGCATTCACCCAGACTCGCTCCCTTGTCGCCAAAAGGAGTTGTCAGGGGTACCGACATGTTTGTTTCCCAGGCAGGCGAAATAGACCCTGAATATTCATAAAATGTCCATTTAGTCATGGGACTATTAATTACCCTTCAGATCATGGAGCGAAGTGACCTCACCTGTTCTCCTCCCCAAAACAGCTCAGAGGTACCAGCTGTACCAGGATACAATGAGAAAGGCTTTGTGCCCTAAGTGAAAAAGATACAGTCTCGCAGGGTCCAGGGGACAGCTGAGGCCAACTTTAATCATTCCTGCTCACAAGCACAATAAAACTAAAGAGAGCACTGAGCCATGTTATTAGACACAGATAAACAGTTTCCAAAAAGCCAAGAGCTATAAATTGCTGTCTAATTTTATAGAAACATCTAAAGGGCTGAATAAATAAAACTTCATTCCTCTAAACTACTTAAGTCTTCCAGATTCTGAAACAGTTTCCAGAGTTGCTTTCTTCTTTCATTTTAATTTTTAAAGCATTTGAATCACCTGCAGCAAGGCAGAAGCCCACTCTATGTACCTGCCAAACAAAGGTTGGTGGGGCAAGTGCAATGGATCTCAAACTTTTGGTCCCAGAACTGTTTCATACGCTTAAAGATTATTGAGGATGCCAAAGAGCTTTTGTTGGCATGAGTTATATCTGCCAATATTTATCCTACAGGTGTGTGTTGAAATGACATTAATGATATTGAATCCCAAAAAACTTGTAAATAAACAAGTTGAGAATCACATGGCTTGTGAGAAATGGTAATCAGACATTGGTGCGAGGATATGATATGGACTCACTTCATGCCTGCCCAGGGACCTTCCCTGATAAGGACATGGATGACCAGACCCGAGGCATATATGCCCAGTGCAGATGCCACTCCTGTGGGCTGTAGGTTAGAGGCAGACTGACGCCCAGTCTTTCCAATGCCTGAGCTGTGCTGCAAGGCTTGTTGCTGCCCTCACCACCGCAGTCACCCGCCGATGGCTTTGGACCCTTCACTGACTGCATTGGACCGGCTCCTGAGACAGGTACTCGCCTGTCTTGTGTGGGTACTTGGACCAATGGACTTTGGAGGCTCTGTTATCTTCCACCTTTAAATGTATTGTGTGCCTTTGACTTGGCTATTGCACATTGGTCGCATCCAATGCTTGTGATTAAGCAAGCAAATGAAGTGCATTGAGCATCCAAGCTATAATTGTGCAGAATCTTTTGATTTGTGGTCATTTCTCAGGTCACTTCATGACAATTTTACAACACAGGACACATACTAAAATTGAAGCTGAGAAATTTTTAAGCAATTATGTGTTAATTCATTTTAAAAATAATAAATCCATTACATGTTAACACAATGTTTTAACGAAAAAATATATTTTCCATTTAAAAAAATTAGTGAAAATTTTACATGTTTTGCAAATCTCTTTAATGCCTGGCTTAATAGAGGACAACTGGATTCTCATATTTGCTTTTGCATTCAATCTGTTACAATATCCTACTTCAAGGAGCCTCTGGAAAACACTGTTCACTCACGAGATACTGAGAGAGAAGGCATTATTATCAGTATCATTAAGAAAAGTTTTGATCTTGTAGAGCCCCTAAAAAGATCTTGGGGTTCCAAGTTGAACCACACTTTGAGAACCACTGCATTAGTGCAATGACTTAGGGAGTAGAAGATTGGATCAGCGTAGACAAGACCAGCCATTTCATGCCATCCGCTCACCTGTCCCTATCTGTGTCACCATTGCCCTCTTCCCCACCCCACCCGCACACAAAAGAACACCTCAATTCTAACCCCTAAATCATTTTCATTGTTGGGCAGACACTGATCAAATAACCTATATTGTCACCCTATTTCTACCTAACTAAACAATAGTAAAAAAAAATAACAATAATAATCACTACTTACTAAGTACTCAAGGCACTGTAGGCACTGTGCTAAGTCCTTTATACATACATGCTCGGACGTGTGTATCATACCATTACCACCAAATTGCAAATGCACACCTGAGGTTAGGTAGGTTAGGGCAATGTCCATGATCACACACCTGTGACACAACAGGAAACTAAGCCCAAGTCTTAAAGTCCAAAGGCAGGTCTCAGTCATTTTACACTAACTCTTTCATCAACCTGATGAAAATAGTTAGGACCCAATTGAAATAGGACTTATAAGCAAGGACCTCATTAATACCTTAGTCACGTAAAAAGATTTTGACATACCATGCTGACTCCATGAAACATAACTACACCGAATAAATGTTTAAAATAACAGGCCAGAATTCCTTATGCATTTATTTATTCATTCATGCGATAAACATTTAATGAGCCCCACTATGTTCCACACTCATTGCCGGTGTCCTGGTTCTGGTTATACCTGACTGTAGTCCTCCACGTATGTCTGCATGATAAGGAAGTTTTGCAACATGTATTTTTCAAGATAATACCAGAAACGTAACAAAGCAAGGTTAATAATTTAATCCTTTTAAGAAAAATGTACATATATGATTTAGACCTGTTTAAAAATATTACCTGGACAAACTAAGACATCCTAAATATCTACTCATAAGGGAAAGTCTAGATAAATTAGGGTATATTCAGACTGTAGAATTTTAATCATCAATTAAGAAGAATGAAAAAAGTTATATTCTCTAAAATGGAATGCTATCTATGACAGTCAAGTGTCAAAAAACAAACAAACAAGATGACAATTAAGAGGATGATTCAATTTCTGTTATTTTTTAATTATATGTATATACATATATTTGGGTTACCTATCAAATTGTAAAGAATGGTGAGTCATAAAAAGTTGAAGTAGAAGTTTAAAAACCGAGCGTGTGTGTGTTTTAAATGTGGGTAGGAGCTTACACTGTATACTTGACACAATTCTACATTTGAAATTTTTCTCAAGCAGGCTGCTCTTTGGTAACGTTAAATTCATCAACTGAATGCAAATAAAATAAAATGAAGTAGCGAAGTTCAATGACATGAAAGTTATACTTCTATCAAGACCATGTCTGCCTTGCACAGTACTAACAGAAAAGCCATTTAATCAGTGTCCTAAAAGTCCAAGTCTTAACAGAATAATTGTCTTAATTCATTTTTGAAAGGTACAGGAAAGCTCAGGCATTAAAATAAGTTGTCAAATCTTAAATATCTCATTCAAACACACCTAACTGAAATAATGAAATACCTATGTGATGCTTTGGTGACCCCAAGATAGAGACCATGGCATGATCCATACTCTCAAAAGAAACCTGGTCACGCGAAGAAGGAAAAATAAAAAGTGCAACAGAAAAAGGGCCATAATTAAACCCTGCTCTTCTCCTATACAAAGAATTGTGTCTTTCAATGATCATAGTCACGCTTCAAAGCTGGAGATAAAAGCAGCCATGTGATTCAAGCAATTACTTCTTAAAGACATGATTCAAAGGTAGGAGAAAATTTTCAAAAGTGGAAAGGATATGAAACAGCATCTCTCTGAACTACATTTTAAATGCTTCCTTTCCATTATTTCTTTCTCCTAAGATCCTTCTACAATGTATTAGAAAAACAAAGTATTCATTTCTTGACACTGCCCTGTCCCTCTTTTAAGAGCACACATTTGAATTATTTCTATTTTACAGCCAGGAAAAAAAAAAGATTTCTATCTTGTTCTTTTTTAAAAGGTTTTTTAAATGACATCTTTTTTTTTTGACATGAAGGCATTACATATGTGATGATAAATGAGAGGTCCTAGATATACCTCAAACAATTTATAGTAAAAAATGTCTATTAAGCAAGGTTTAAATCATCCCTAGCTCAATTTTGTCACAGTTGTGATTATTTTGGCCTTAAGAGTTACTCTATAAGAATGTTTTGTTTTATTAGTTATTTTTTATATACTCTGAAAACACTGCTTATTAATATTGCACAAAGAGTAAATATATATCTGTGGCTTTCCTTTCAATTTTCAGCTTTTTTAATTAAGTGAAAAATAAGTTAATAAAGAATCCTTTCCTCCCTTCCTTCTGCTTAATATTTGTGGCAATGAAAACAGCCCTGTAAATATTTGGAACATTTCCTCCTTGGGAGTGGGGGAGGGGATCGTAGAGGGGGCGTCTTGGGTAGATTTTGTTTGTTTCCTTTTTGCAGTGTCTGACAAGGGCTCAGTAGAACAGTTACATGATCCCCTGTACCCATTCATGAGGCAAGCTCAAACTGCTGCTAACTCCAGCCATACATTCTCTTCTAGAGGAAAGATGAGTGACTAACACTGTTGTCCTGCTGAGGCTGAAGAGAATCATTTCAGAAAATGTAATTCACAAGCTATAGCTAGAATGCACTTGCAGCTGCTCTGGAGGGCAAGCCCACCCTGCCCTGACACCTCCACACTCTTGAGACTCTTGAGGCGGCCCTTCATCCTTCATCTCCATGAGCAAGTACTGCTTGGAGGTAAGAACCGCTGGAGCAAGTGTAGCTCTGTCCCCAAGGTTCCGTGACAGATGACCAGGGTTAGAGTCAAACAACAGCCCAGCCCAGGCCCCAGCCCACCCTGGCCATTTCTGCCCAAGGATCCTTTGTCAAACATTTAAGATCTTAATCAATCTTCGCTCTGACCTCCCAGACCCCAAGGAAGATGGATGAGGAAGTAGATGACCTTTCACCTGTTCTTCTATTTGACCTGCCACAGTAGACCCATTGAAAAGACAATTAGGGAGGAACCTGCTGCCAGAAGCCAGTTCTCCCTTCTTAAGCTCTCTTTACACACTTCTCTTTCTGGTCCCACCCCCAAGTCACTGTTTTCTCACTCAAAAGAAAGTTCTCTTTCCTACAAGGGAGAGAAAAAAAAATCGACTCTCTAAATATTTTTGGTATGAAAATGGACAATGTGAAGACGTCTCTGTTAGGACAAGGGTAATGCTTCCTTTCTTCAGCCTTGACTTCAGGGAGTGACTAACCATGAGATAGATTTCCTTTTTACTGTTTCAACTCAATACCCTTAAATGTCAACAGCTATGACCTTGAAAAGAGCAGGGTAATATGGGAAATGCTAGCATTAACCCTGGTTTAATGCTTCATGATCTACAAGGTGCTCTTCACTAATCTTAAATGACTGAGTCCTCATAGTAAATCTGGAAGCTAAGGATAAGTATTATCTTCCCATTTTATAGACGAACAAATCAAGGCTCAGAGGGCTTAAGAAATGTGCTGAAGGGAGTGGGTGTGGCTAAAGCAGTTGAGTGCCTGCCTCCCACATGGGAGGCCCTAGGTTCGGTTCCCTGGTTTGGTTCGCAGTGCCTCCTGAAAAGATGGAAGCAAACAACAAGCACAGCAAAACAAACAACAACAACAACAAAAAAATACTCAGGGAAGCCGATGTGGCTCAGTGGTTGAGCACCGGCTTCCCACATGCGAGGTTCTGGGTTCAATCCCAGGCCCCCAGTACCTCAAAAAGAAAAAAGAAAAAAGAAAAAAAACGTGCTGAAGGTCATACACCTAAGAGACCATGTACAGACACATTTCCTTGTCCCTCTGTTCTTTCTGCTATACCTGGATGCTTCTCTGATACCCCAGTAATGATTTCAAGGATGAGGGAAGCCATTTTTATCACTTCTAACATTTTTAGAGTCTCGAGTCATCTTTAAAAAGTCTCACACACAAGTTTGGAACTTGAAGAATCCTGTCATGCAAGTTTTTTCTTCTTCACTAAATTCAGAGATGCTTACCTGGTAGTATTAAAAACAAACAAAGCGCAAGGCTTTGTGCAAGAAGTGTCTTCTTTAAAGAATCATTTTATGAGTAACAAAAAGCACCTGGGTGACCTGTCTGAAAACACTGAGGACCCATAAAGACGGCTCAGTCGACTTTCCCCTTCCAGTAAGTATCTGGCCTTGTACTGGGAACAGTCTGTTCTGAAATGGACTGGACCCGAAACACTGAGTACCGCCCCTGCCTAAACACACAGTGAACGGAATTCAAGATCACTTCCATAAAGCAAACTGCAATGTTCAATTAGCTTTACAGTCACTTCCCTCACCATCCTTTTCTCTTTTCCTTCTAATTTGGGTTGTAAAAATATCAAGGATCTTCACAGTGTCTGAGTTACTGGACTCTGTGACAACTGGAAATCAATGACAGTAGGTGCACAGAGGTGTACTAATGTAAGAAGAGTGAACATTTTAACAGGAACTGGAAGCCTGTTGTTGTGTTAATATATATGAAAATCTTGACATGTGAAAGATGTGCAAGTCCCAACTTACAAAAATTGAAAACTGCAGAATTTACTTTAAAATGTGAGATGGTGTCATTGCCCCTTTCATTTTACTGTTCTGCTATAACCATTGTCATTTAGTAGCCCATAACAATGCACTTACGTATTTTCTAGTACTAATACCAGAATATACTTTGGGGTTTCAACTCAGTACAGTGTATCTAATAGTTGCTAAGTCAAGAGCAAAGTAACAAAAAGCCAAAGAATTAATATTTGTAAAAAAAATTTTAATTCCAATTTTTTAATTTACAAGTTTACTTGTTTACTTTGGCTCAGTCGAAAAGGTTGCCAGTCTTTAACCAATTTTATTTATAATGAAATTAAAGCACTTTCATTGTTAGTTATTCCTAGAATTAGCTATAGCAAATCAGGAATGACACTTTAGAAAAGTATAAACTATGAAAGGAGAAACCCACAACTCTATGACACCTAACTACTAAAAATGTGATTTTCTGTAGGTTATAACTGTTGATTTCCACTCACTCAAGTGGATTGGCCCATAGTTAATCCTACCCTGTCATTAAGATGGTTGAAATGCCAGACAAATTGTGTAGCAGTGAGTTTTTTGGGGCTCTATAATCACCAATTCAGAACCATGTGGCAATACAGTCTATAGCCCAACAACCACCTTGAGAAGATTAATCTAATCTGGTTCATGTATTGGGACCAGAGTTAAACTACAACTGTTTTATAGGAACAATAACAAGGTTAGCAGCAGCAGACTATTGATAACCATGTAAAATAAATACCAAGCCAAGCAAAAACTTGGGATAACTGATTTTTTTTAAGCCATATTCTACACATCTCTTAACCAGATACCAAATTGCTCTAAAGAAAAATATTACACAAACTCCCTGGTATTCTGACAGAAAGGAGAAATAGGTAGGAATGAATTGCATACACTGAACTTTAAGTAAGAGAAAAAATTATGTTAATATGATAAATAGTAATTAACATGATTAAAAACACCTAGATTTCTTCAGACTCAAGTAACCAGATGGATTGCAATTGACCACTGCCTCTGACCACAGATCATATAAAAGGACTCTTACTAGCCCTATGTCACCTCCTAAGGGAAATAAAGAGGTCTTTTGTCAAGATTAACTTCACTTAGAGACCCTATCAAAGGGTGCTCAGTGGAACAGAATGTACTTGAAAACATTGTCACTCCACTTTGCTGGGCCACTTCATGTCTACACAGACCCAGAAAGCAGGGAAAGATGGACTTTCTTCATACAGGATGAAGGAGGGAACTGGAACAACCCACATTTCCCGTCCGAGTCATTCACACACATCTAGATAGACCGGAGATATTTGCCATCGTTATCATTTTACCAAGTCTTGAGACAGGAAAGCTATGGCGCAAAACTGTGTCCGCCCTCTCTAAGTCAGGATCAATCAAGCCCGTTTCTTCAGCTTGCTCATTTACATTTCAGAGGGCACATCAAGGCAGTTCAGATCTAAGTGCCTGTTAGCAAACGTGTTTGGCCTTCTGCTGATTATAGCAGCATCATTTATTTTGTCAAGTGTTAGAAACGTCTTAGCCTTGCCACCTGGAGCTATAGCGCTTACTCATTAGACCCCTCTGTCCCACCACATCCCACAGGGACTGCTAATTACTGGCTTTCCTCCATTTAGTCTCATCTCTGATTTAATTACGTGCACTAAGCCCTAATGAAAAGTACAATATGGCTCTTCTTACCTTGGCATTCTCCGTTCCTCTCTTCATGGCCAGCATTGCACAGGCAGTTGCCAATGGGTACCAGCCATTCGCCATCTGCCCCACAGTACATTTTTGGCACATCCTTCTCTTCTGAGTTGTTGACGCAGGAGCCTCGGACTTCCACCAAGGAAGACGTATCAGCCCCTGTGATGGTGTCTGGAAACTGGGCCAGATTGCGAACTGTGAGCGGGCACTTCTTGTAGAACACACGGACTGATACGAGGGCGATGCAGGCTCCCACGTCCTGAAAAGCCAGGTAAAACCCTTTTTTGCTCAATGGCCCTACATCCCGGATCTCAGTATTCAGCTTCATGATTCTGTCGCCAATGTCCACTTGGGTGAAGCTCTCATCGGCGGCGATGGTGTCAATCTTGGCAAACTGGCTCTCTCGGATGAAACGCTCTTTGTCGTTGTCCGATTCATAGTAGTACAGGTTAAACGTCTCCTTGCAAGTCCCCATGACACCTGGAAGACTATTGCAGTCCCTCAATGTGAACTTAATCTCAATGTACACCCTCTGGGCCCCTTCTCGGGTGATCCAGTCAGTTCGTAGCCAGTTATTCTGGCTGGGTTCCATCACATTGCACACTTGGTAAGTTCGGATCGGAGTATTTTTTTCATCCATAATACTCACTTCCTCCCACTGCAAAGATCCAAAGGAAATGCATTGATTACAAAATTTCATCATACAATGATTTGTCAATCCGGTTTTGTTCCCAAAGGACACCAACTATTGTTGTTTCAATAGCAAAGAAAACTACTGAACAACAAACCTCACTAATAAAGCACCTTATGGGAGCTATGGCAATATTTTATTTGGGAAGTGTTTGTTCATTTTTAATTGTTTCATTCTTTTGCCTGGATTCAAGAGACTATCGTGGATTTATTGATGATGAGTACTCAGCAGCTCCCTGTGGTGGTCTAACAACCTCGAATTCACCTATGAAAAAACAGCTACAATTTGAAGTGGCAACAGTTCAGATTTACTCATAAATGAAAAACTAGAATATATTTTGTTTCAACAACTGAGCAGAAACCTGCAAATTAAGGACAGGAAGACTAGAGCTTGCCAAAGGAAGACAATTATCGGTTAATTAGTGGTGCTCCTGTCAGGACTTTGCTCCCTAATACCTAAAAAAAAAAAAAGTCGGTCGATTTTTTGGCACCCTCACTACTCTTTAAAAGGGAAAAGAAAATCCCACCATTCTGGTTTTGGTAATCCTGGGAAGATTGAGTGTAAATTTCATGGTTGAATTTCTCAAATACGCTGTCATTTATAATTGCAGAACACTTTTCAAGAGCATTTAATTCAAAAGTTTGCAATTTTTTTAAAACAGACACAGAAGAAAATAAGAATGCAAACATACCCTTCTTCTAAACTATTCTGTAGATATTGAAAGCAAAATCCTAAGCAGTATATATGATTCAAAGTCCAAGAAAATTAAACAAGGATGGTAGTGTTTCCTTTGCAATCCAATTTTTGAAAATAAATTTTATTGTGGTAATATATAAAATTTTCCATTTTAACCATTTTTATTAAATGTACAATTTAATGGCATTAATTCTTTGACAACGTTGTGCTACCATCACCATCATCCATTAACAAAACTTTTCCATCACCTCAAATAGAAACTCTATCCCTTAAGCAATAACTCCCCTTCCAACTCCAGCCCCACCCCACCCCTTAGAATTTACTGAAGGCAAAGCATTGAAAGGACAATCTGAAGGCCACAGGATTCCCTATGACTAGAGTAGGAGGCTGGCTCTCACCACAGCTTTTAAAAACAGCCTTGGGGTTCCTACCAGGCTAGTTGGCAGTCTCCAATTCTTCATTAACATGTACAGTAATGCATTTATATAGATCTGGTATAAATCAGCTTAAGTATCTAACACATGAATATAATAATTAGATTTAAAAAGTTTTTAAAAATTTGCATTCTATAATGGCTCCACTTAAAGCTCCATTCCATCCAATGAAGTACATAGAATCATAATGTATCTTTTAACAGGTTTTCTATCTGCACATTGGAAAACTATCAAAGGATGGAAATATTACTAGGTGAAGGGCCACAATGCATAAAATTCTGTATCCATTTCATCTGCTACCATTGTGAAAGTTGGAACTGGGAGGTACAGTGTCTTGTGGTGATTAAATTTCTTATTAGCCTGTAAGCAATAAATCACCAGTAATTTACTTATTTGGAGAAATTCATGTAAATCCAAAAACAGATCTCCCCTTTCTTCCCCCAAAACCCCTGTTCAACATGTTTCCCATCTCAGAACAAAGGGATATGGAAAAACACATTTATCAATGTAAACGAAAACACACAGGGATAGCTCCACAGAGTTCATGTGGAATAACTCAGGCCTAATGTGAATTTTCCAGACTGAACTTAATTGCCAAACCACATTGACAAATCTCCCCTTAGTTTTGTATTTTACGATCACGGTGTCAGCAACTCAATATACTCCTTTAAATGAACACTGTCAAGAAATGAGGGGGGGTTTTTTGGTTGTTTTTCCACAATGAAGCCACCAGGAGCCATCACTTTCCATTATCCTTAAATTCTGCTTAGGTGTTCTTATGGCCAAAGGATAGAACATTTTGCTTGGTCATATTGTCAAATCATATCTATTTTCCTTCTTCTAAATAACCACCACACTAATGTCATATCAGACAAAATTACTATCGCAAGGAGTAACTACAAATAAAGATTTCAGAATAATCAAAAGACTCAACATGCTTTCACTCGCTGGAAAGAACTTTTTAAAGCCAATCCATCCCCACTGCTAGATATCCAATTCATGCCCTTCACTCTAAGCCTGAAAAGGCCTCTTCAATTACAAAATGTAGGGGTTAATTAAACTTTATAATTTAGCACATAATTCCTCAATGGCTACTCTGTATTTTGGAAAGACTAGTCCTATTGTACGCAAATAAAATTTCATTCTAACCTCTGACAATAATACTTAAAATGTTACATACCTCATATTTTTAAAAAGGTTAAAATATGTTTTAAGTTCTGGCTTGTATACAACTACCTATGCATCCTATTAGTTTTAGACTTCAAGACAACCAAACGAAGTTTTGTGTCTAGAAAACGTGACCAGGTGCTCTTTCAGCAGTTCTGGAGAAAAAAAAACACGTCTGCAGCATATTAAATTGCAGTGAAAGCTTTCCAGAAACTAGATAGACCATAGACCATAGTCTGGAGTCTAAATGTGTCACTCCTTGCTTTTAAATAGGCCACATGTATATTTAGTGAAACAAGTCAGGGCCAAATTGATACTGCATAATATTCTCTCTTCCAACTTGAAAGCAGCAGTAAGAAAAATAAGGCTTGTTAAATTTACTAATACAATTACCGATACCTTCCATCGTCAATTTTGCCAGCAGTTCTAATACATTTTAACCTAGAGAGCAATACTCCTGGTGTAACATGGGAAAGCCTTGCCTGCATCAGTGACCTTTCCAGGGTATGGGATTAACAAGGAGTCTGACTCTCACCAAGATAAAGCTGTACCTTTCTTCACATTCAAAGGATGAGGGCAATTGCCTGCAATCAGCGGTGAATACAGCCTGTCTACACTGCCAGAGGCCTGCCAATCACTACCCTCCCCTCTCCTCCCAGCCTTAAAAAAACGGTTTTGAGGGCAGACTAGAATTTTTCAACTCAGACTAAACCAACTGCAGTCAAGTTCAGGCAGAAAAACAGCAAGGCAGGGCAGTCTCCATTTTATTTCAGGGGGATTGAAAGACCTGCTTTGCAAAGAGTCAGCCTAAAAGTCTCCCCCATTTTCCTGACTATTTTTCTTGTCTTGTTTTATTTTTGCAACCTGTCTTCTATAACAATGTCCCCTTCTCTTTATTTTCTGAATCCTTTGTGGTCCATCCAATGGCTGGGCATGGAGTCCTACACTGGGTGCTGGCATTACAATTTTTGCCTGGTAGAGACTCCTCATCTTTCATCCCCTTGTTTTTAATCCATTGGCTCAGTCACAGACCATAAGCATGCTAAGGTGGAATGATCTGCTTCATTTTTAAAGGATTTGAGGAGTATTTCAGCTGGGCAGAAGCTAGACTTACATGTTGCCCGGATGACTTTCCCAAGCTGATCCATTCTGACCTGCTGTTAGAGGGGTGGGGGAGCGTGTGGCCATTGGCCCAGCTGTTTTCACTCAATAGTCAGATAGCAAGTGCTACGAATGCAAGAAGAGGTGAACAGTGGGAGCTCCCTTAAATCAGCCTCCAGCCTCCCTGCTCCCTTAGGAGCCAACAATCTAAGTACCTGAGCTTTTGCTTTTACCACAAATAATGCACAAGGTTGGGCCTTTTTCTCTATATCATGTCCCTGGCACAAGTTCACATGGCTTTCTCTCAGCGTGCCAAGGAGAGCAACAGCTGATTTAGGACTGAGATAGGGAGGTCCTGCGCTAACCTGCTGCCTCTGCGCGGAACTGAACCTGCGCCTGGTACAATTATAAACGTTTGCTCACCGGTATCTTTATTTATTCAGTTTCCGCATCTGGAAACAAAACAATTGCTCTAAAAGTAACCCTGTCAGGACTTCACGGCCATCACAGTAATAGGCATAAATTCTAATTTGGTCCTCAGATCGGATTTCTTATGGGTACTTTAGTCTTAAATAGGCACCTAAGTCCATGCCTCCACCAATCTCCTAAGTTTGAAACCCCTTTCTGCCCTTTTGGTTTCCAGTTCTTCCATGACAGAGCTATCCAAAGGGAGTATAGGATTTCTCCAACAAAGCGTAATTCACTTTATAGGCCACTGCGGAAATCTGACCCCTCACCACAATCAGCAAGAATCAAGCCATTAGGACTTTCAGAAAGTTGCTAATCACTCCTTTTTACCTTTGCGTCAGAGAGCAACTCAGAACTTACCCCTCCTTCCAGAGGGCTTGCTATCCACCCAAGTTCTCCCTGAACGGATCTGGAATCCAGTAAGGTAACTGCAAAGACACAAAGGAAAATAGATTAATTTCCAATCACAAAAAGCCAATACTACAAAAACCATTTGCCTGAGTGTTTCCATATGTGCCGAGGGTGCACATATCCAACTCTGATCAAAACCTAAACTTGGTCTCACTTATGTAAATAATCATTACTCACTTGATCTTCTCCCCTCTTTAAATCTGCAGGTTTTTATTTATTTAACTTGCTTAGCATTTAAAATTCCATCACAGGATTCAGTTGATTCATTTTCTAAAAAGGATGAATAAAGGATCTCAAGTGCAATTCAAAAAATAAATATATCTATGTAGGGCAGCTACACTCCAGAGCAAAATTTGCATTCATCTCTGTCTGGTATCCACTAGAATTATTTGTTTTTGCAAGTTTCAGACGACCGCATAACTCATCATCGTGGTAACAAAGCCACAAGTGAATTCTAGCAGAGTACCAGAGGGGTCACGAAAAGGCTCTCTCCCCTACCATTTTCCCTTTTGCCACAAAAAAATAAAAAAAATAGGCCCTTGGATCTGGTATCTGCTGCTTTTTTAAATATCAAAGTTACAAAAAAGAGGGGATGTCAGACATTTGGAATTAGAATGCAAATGCACTAGTGTGTTCTTTCTTTCCTAGGTCTTTTTGAGGACAATGGGGGACTCTCTGCTCCTAAGGAAGTCACTGATTTGAATTTTAGGTAAGGAGTGCTGCCTAATGGCTTTAGTCTGCTTGTGCTGCTACACCTAAGAGTGTGTGTCAAATCCAGGGAAGAGGCAGGGGGTGGTCAGAGCTGCTGTACCCGCCCAAGCTGGAACAGTCCTAGGCACTGAACGACATTGAAAGGGACGCAATGAATTCTCAACCTCTCCACACTCCCTTTCCCGCCGACATCCTGCAGGCCTGGGGGTCGACAGGCCCATCTCAAAGGAACCACAGGGTTTTTAATTTGATGGGGGAGGCTGGCTTTTCAGGCTGGGGGAGGGGTGGGAAAGGGAGGCTTTCACCCTTGCTCTTGTGTACCCCAACTCTCAACCTCACTCCCGGCCCCTGAATTCTGTCTACCTCTCCTCCCATTTCACCCCGAAGTCACTGGAGTTAAAATCTGCCTCTTTCTTCTGCTTTTCTTGAGGAGCCAGAATTCCTAGGGTCCATTAATTATTTAAAAATGTGGAGCCTTCCCGGGTCGCTCCGGCCAGAGTTGCGCCCCCTCCTCATGCTCTCTTCTCGGTCCCTAGAGAAAAGCCCTCTACATCCATTTGGATTTATGTAAGGTGGATTAGGGACACAAAGGGAACAATAAGACCCAATTTACAAAAAAAGGGAGGGAGTAGAAGGGGAGGGTAAAGGGAGAAAAGGAAACGTGATGGGAATAAAAAGCAACAAAATGAATTAATTTTTAGGGGGAGAAGGGGAGGACAGGGGGACAGGCATACACCCCCCTCTTTCTACTTCAGCCTACGGCTCCATCAGCGCCCTTTTGTCTAGAGTCCCCAAGTTTTGCTTCCAAAAGAAAAAGCAAGAAAGGGGTACAAAGAAAGAACACAGCCTCAGCGTCTGGGGCGACAGAGGTCTCGGGGGACGTCCGAACAAGTGTGCGAAGTAGCCGGGTTGAACGGAGGATCCACGGTTCAAGTCCCCAGACCGAGACGCGACGGCAGCCGAGATGGCACCGGTAGCCACGTTCGAGGGAAGGGGAAAGTGGGTGTTGGGGGGGAGCGAAGGGCACCCCTTTCCTCCCTAACAGTGTCTGCGGGCAGGTGTGTGACTCTCTCGGAGCCTCGGTCTGCGGAGCTCTGGGTACCCGCTGCCCGACAAGACTAAGTTGGTTTCTGGCTCCCTCCTTCGGAGGAGGGGAGGGATGGATGGACGGATGTCTGGATGGACGGATGTCTGGACGAAGGGAGGGAGGGATGGACGGGGGGGTGGGAGGGAGGGTCGGCGATACAGACACCCGGATAGATGCACGCAGGCCCGAGCATGAACAGACGCCAGGACGCGCGCACACTCAGGGCACCCGCTCACAGGCACACGAGCGTCCGCGTCCACGCGGGCACTGCTTATCCACACACAGGCTTTTGCGCGCGAGAGGCTGAACACATACAGACACACACACACACACAGCTCGCTTCTGGGCTCATCAGAATGAGCACCCTCATCCCGACACAGACACACACGCGTACACGATCCTCCTACTCCCAGCACGTCTGGCCTCGGAACCGACGCGTTGGAAACCGAGCTCCAAGGCGGGACCTACTGGTCCCGCACATTCCCTCTAAACTCGTCCAGTGCTCGGTTCTAGCGGCAAAAAGCGAAAAGTCGACCGCGTCCAACTTGCCGCCGGGTTCCCTGGGTCTCGGGGTCGATCCGTGGAGCCCCGGGCCCCTCGGGCCGGCAATCGCACCCCCTGGGGCGCGGGGCCGGGTGGGGAGAAAGGTGCCTGGCGCCCGGCGTTAGAAATCGGGTCACCGGCGCCCGGCTTGCGGCGCCAAGACCGCTGCGCCGCGGCGGCCCGGCAGCCAGGTCCCGGGAAGCGCACGGCTCGAGAAACTTTGCAGAAACCAGAGCTCAGAAGGCTTTCGCTGGAGCCCGGGAGCTCCAAGCCCTCGCCGCGCGCCAGGCTTCCGTTTCCCTCCCGCGCAGGGCTTGGGGAGGTGCGGTGCGCTGAGCGAGCAGGGAGAGGGCCCTTGGTGCACGGAATTTAATTTTTTAATCCGGTCGCCGGCTCCCGGGGCATCCCTTGGGGCGACTCCTCGCGGGCCTCGCGGGCGGATGCTGATAAACTTTGGCCTTTCATTCCAAACTTGGGCAGCCCCGCCGCAGGCAGCCGTCACGCACAGCCGCAGGCTGCCCGGCCACTGGCCGCCTCCCCCTTCGCGCATCCCCTCGCCGGGACCCCCTGCTCAGGAGTCGGGGCGCACAGCCTAAGCCCGGCTCCCCCCAATCCCGCCAGCTCCGCGCTCCCGGGGACCGTCTGTCCACTGATCCTGTCTTCTGTCTCCGACCCCAGAAAAGCCGCCCCGCTCTTACCTTCATTCGCGGGGTACACCCTGGAACCGGTGACAGCGTCGCAAATCCCAAAGAGAAACGAAAAGAGGACGAAATAGAAAATCCCAGCCATGGTTCGCCGGTGCCAGCGTTGCTCCTGCCGCTTCTATCCCAGTGGAATAAATGCTTAAGTTAGGGGAGCAGCAGGCTGAAGACATTGCCAAGGGGGCGAGCTCGGCCCGTGACGCGCGCCCGCCAGTCCGGGGCCCGCCGCCAATGGGAGCGCAGACGGGGCGGCCCGGCCCCGCCCCGCCCCGCCGAGCCCGCCCCAACGCCCCGCCCCCCCCGGCTCGGCAGGGCGCGCGGTCTCCCGGGGCTCGAGGGGGCGAGCTCGGCGCGCTCCCCGCTCCCGCCGGAGGGAGCAAGCCCGGTCTTTGGAAGTCACCCCAGGGTCAGGCCCAGGGCGGCGGAGGGACCTTCGAAAGACTCTGAATTGACGGGGGAGCCCGAGAAAAGGTGGGCAACCTTCTCCCCTCCCCACGGGCCATTGGAAAATGCTCTTTTATCGCAATAAAATAAGTCTAAATTTGACCTGCCCCTTTTGCTCTTGCTTCTTTCTGAGGGTCGACGTGTTCGGGTCCCGCGCGCCCGGGCTTGGGCTGCACGGGCACATCCTCTGCCACCCTTCACACCTGGCCTGGTTTTGCGTCTTTATGGCGCTACGCCATCTGAAATGCTCTTTGGGGGGAATTTGGCGAATTGATTCCTAGTTTCTTCCCAGGCACCCCAGCTGCTTAGAGAGCGGGGACCTAGTGGGTCCCCAACGTCGAGTGCAGCGCCTGGCTGGCAGCAGGGGCTCCGTCACCGTCTCCGGAGACTGCACGAATGTCTCTCTGGCTACCGGGAGCCCGCGGTGGCCCGGTCCCCTCCGCCCGCGCCCCGGGACACGGCTCCCCGCCGCTGCAAGACGCCCGGACACGGCCTGGGCTGCAGGGAGCCCCTGGAACCCGGCCTAGCAATTTCAGGGCGCGGGGAGAAAAGCAGGGTTTGCGTAGGTGTGCGGGGACCTGCAACCGCACAGACAACGCACATCCGGACTCGGAAGCGGCCCGGGGCAGTGGCGGCCGCTCTGCGCTGCGACCGCTTCTCCGTGCGCGTCCGGACAGCCCCAGCCACCCCGAGACGACGATGAGCTGCAGGACTCGCAGAGGCCCGCGCGCTGCCCCTGCCCCGGAGCCGCGGGTCACTGTCGACCTCCTGCGGGCGCGGGCAGCTTCGGGCCGCGGTCTGTCCCCCGATGCCCCAGCCGTGGTCGCAGCCACCAGAACGCTGCCCGGCGACGGCAGCGCAGCCAGCGGCCTGGGGAGCGGCTCCCGAAGCGACTCAGTGCAATCCCCGGGGGCGTTTGAAGGGACTTCCTTCCCTTCTCCCGGGCTGCTCCTCCTCTGGCTCCCCCCGGGGCACAGCCGGGGTTTCCTCGCGAGCCGGGGTCGCAGTGGGAGGGCGACCGCGGGGAGGTGGAAGCGCCTCTCCAATCCGGACGGGGCCCATCACGAACCAACCACGCCACCTGCCGGCCAGAAGGGGGAGTGCGCGGCCCCGGCTGAAGGACGAGCGAGCAAATGGGGGACAAAGACCGCATCCCAGCGCTCTGCCCCCAGGCACTTGTGTCGATGGGGTATAATTTTACCTGCCAGCCCTTGTCCGACGCAACCAGGCCACACCTGCGGTTTGGTGGCGGGTGGCGTTGGATAGGACCCGGGAGTCCTGTCGCTCTTCTGGCCAGCTGGATTGCGAAAGATGGAGTAGGAAAGCGTTTCAAGGAGAAACTCAGTAATAATAGTTAACATCCCAGGGGTTGCATGAGTAGCTGCTCTTCCTAAAAGCGGAATCCTAGGTAAAGCGGGAGGGATGCAGGGAGGTGTGGAGGGGATATCAGATCGCGAGCCCTCTTCCCGGCAATGGTCACGATATCGGGTTATTGGTAGATGGTGTTTTCCCGGCAGCACGAGAGATGCGCTCGTTTTTCGTATAAACTCAGATCCAGGCTAATAAGAAGGGCAACTTTTACTCAAGTGCGCCGGGCGAGGTGCAGGGCATTCAAAGGCTAGCGATTTGGTGGCCGCCAGGGACAGATTGCGTGTGGCGCCGGGTATTTGGGCTTCTCGATGAAAGCTCTGCTGAAATATCACCGTCCGAAGAAGTGGATTTCAGTTATTGTAACTACTGATTTTACACAAGAAAAAAGGGGAAAAAACGCACGGGGGCGGGGGGCTATACATGCTGGTGTGAGTATAAATTATTTAAAATATCTTCGCTCAGTCCCTTTAAGGAATGTATTTCC
>JAQZBX010054796.1:0-18553 GCA_029593785.1 Cabassous unicinctus
AAATGAGATATTAAATAAACTTCCTTAGTTCCTAGAGAGAGATAGCTAGTAAGAGATAAGCTTGGAATTTGGATCTGGGTTCAGTTGGACACTAGAGCCTGCATTTTTGCCAATAAACTCTACTGCTCCTCCAGGAAATAGCTAAAGCCAAGTATGTCTCCTTGGTAGTTTACAAGGGAACTCCACTTCTGTGTCATTTCAAAAGTGAGGAAGCACTGTCACTTTGAACTGAAATGTAGAGGAATTTCATTCCTGGTATTTAAAGTGATACCTTAAAATAAGCGTATGTTACTGTAATTTATAAAATCATAATTTTATATACTCTATGTACAACTTCACCCACTTCCACCTCCCACCCCCAATAGCGAATAAGGACACAAAGCTAGGAAATGAATGGAAAATTGTATGATTAGTTAATGGGCAGTTGTACAGAACTAGATGCTGTCCACAACAGCTGTTTTCATTGTTTATTTTCATAAAGACATTTTTTGAAAGTGCCTGAAAAAGACTAGAATGTTTTCTAATTAAAATATTTATGGGGTGGTTGTGAAAAACCAGGTGCTTCTTTACTCTCTCAAGTCCACCATGCCAGCAGCTAAGCAGGTAAATGGAGTTTTCAGATTTTATGGGGAGTCTAATGGTAACTGTCTTAAGGGAGAAAAACCCTCACAGATTAAAATTAGCTTATAAAAACTTTCCAAGTAATTGGGAAGAATCAGAGAAAATAGCTATTGGATGAAAACAAACAAAAAAATCCTCTCTCATTAAGGTATATTCGTGAAGCACAATTAAGGTTGCCAATTCTAACATCCAAACTGAAAGGGATATTTAAGTGATAGGAAAAAACTAAAGTCTAATTAGGACACACATAGGTACATCAACTAAACAATGGAGTCTTTAACTGATGACAATCTGCCCTAAATCTCTATTACTATTCCCTCACATAACAACTTTCAGATCTGTTAGTTCCTTGCATCTTCTCCTATCACAGGCTGACTGGGGCTTCAGAATAGTAATGCCAAGTACTTAACGGGGCTTTCAATCTCCAAGAAACATAACAAATATGCAATTGTGTAGCTGTGTGAGCTGCCTTTTCCTAACAAACTGCACAACCCTTGGAGAGTTCACTCAGCCTTCAGTTCTTTGGCAGACAAAGTTTAAGACCTTCCTAGGCTGAAGCTGGACCCATGCTAACAAGCCCTGATGAAAGGTTCTAAGGATTAAAATTAGTGGAAAAACAAATCCTTTTATAACTCTTATTAAGAAGGCTATCTTTACCATTAATAATGGTGTTTTATGTATTATAAAATGTATTCCTCCTTATGAAGTATTAGAAGAATAAAAAATTTATTGAACATGATGAAACAACCCAATAAAAATAATGTTCTGTCAAGATAAAAATCTGAATTATGAATCATTCCTAAATGTTATTTGTTAACATATTTATATATCTGTATTTGTAATTGGGATGTTCCAAAGAATTGCATATGTGTCCGTCTATTTTTATATCAGATAATGGAAATGGAAATGGTTTACAATAAAGAAACTACATGCTTCAAAAAGCGCATCTGCAACAACTCTTCACCTGAACCTCAATATAGGTCTCAGGTGAGTTTACTATAACAAACCCCCTGTAATCAACAATTGAGACAGCTGATCTACACCTCAGCAGGCTATAGCCAGCCATGAGGCAATGATAAGAACCTCAAGCCAAAGCTGATCCCCAGCGTTCTAGTTCATAGAAGTTAAAGATTGCTCCTTGTTTTTTGAACTCATAAACTCATGTAGATATTAAAAAATTCAGGTATTGTGGGCTACTTCACCTGAGAAGTCCTAACTGATTGGTCCTCAAATCTTTTGTGTCCCTTCTCACAAATTTGGGGGGCGGGGGGAAACAAAACTGAACAACAACACACGTACTCCTCTCATACCTTAAAACCAGTATTTAAAAGTATAAACGTCGCAAAAGATAAAATTTCTGGCGTATTGTAAACATTGAATTAAAAAGTTGAACTGTTCTCTGCCTCTTTTAAATGTATCTGATGAAGTATAAAGACCACCACGGTGTGATGTCCACCATCCTCCATTTAAAAATATGTATAAACAACATCATTTTCAAATTGTAAATTTTACATTATTCGTTTTTCTCGTTGAACTTGTATTTCCAATCCAATTCCCACCCAATTTTATCCTCATGTAATATGCTTTTATGCTTGAAAGTTTTGTTATATTTTTATTGATCACAGTTCTCTACCGTGAGACTATTCCCACGTTTTCTCTCCTGGAGTTCTTTACACCTCTGCCAGTGCAGGAAAGGAAGATTCCGGATATATGAACAGCCTTACAAAGGGTTACAAATGAGCAGCCTTTCATTTGTAAAGTTAGAGAAGGGCAAATATGAAAGATAACATGGGAAAGGAGAACTACACAGCAAGATATTAACAGGCACACAAGTTTCAGGAATGAGTATAGAAAGAGAGTGAGGCTCTGGAAAACTTCAAACCTATACCTTTGAAATCTACAGATACCCCCATTTGAAGACCACTGCCCTAAGTAATGTCCCCACTCTCACTAATCTAGTCATCAACTTTGAAGAAGTTGGCAACACATGTCTATTATAATCAGAGCCACCACCTAAAGGCCCAGCATGTATAAGACCTCATAAGTGAAAATGAATTAACTTCCTTTACCAATATTTTGGTTAAATTTCCTAAATTTACCTGATGCTTGTATATGTTATATTCTTTTCCTTTTAACTTTTTATTTTGAAATAATTTCAAACTTGCATGGTAGTTGCAAAAATAATACAAACCCCATACAGAGAACTTCAACATAACGCCCCTACCAAGATATCCAGATCCACTAACTTAACATTTTGCCCCATTTGCCATATCATTCTATCTATCATTTATCTGCTGCCCACCACCCCCTCTCTCCATCCAACCATCTAATTCCTAAATATTTTTAGGTAGCATAACATTGTGTATAATTATATTCTTAGTGGTAAAATATAAAGATATTAATTCAAACCAAATGTAATTATTATTTTTATTAAGTTCAATAAATTACCTAAGGCCCAACAGAGGAAACTATAATCTTACATGCTCAAGAGTCAAAATGAGAATCAAATAAGCAAAAACTCAGTCTAATTGGTGAATGAGACCAAAAGCTTTCTCTGGAGATTCTAATACCTTTGCTTATAATAAAGAACAAATGGGTCTTGGGACCATGTTAGCAGACAAGTTTTTGAAAATACCCTTCAACCAACCGGAAGAACTATAAAACCATCAGGAACTTTGGGGAACTAAAACATATACAAAGAAACCTCTTAGTTTGTCTTCAATGCTGGCAAGCCTTGGTTTGCTTTTCTTTTTTAATAGACCCAATTGGAACAGCAACATTTCTTGTAAATTAAACAAATGAATAAAGTTTTGTTTTTTCCAGAAGGAATAGCCATAATGTCTGCTTTTTTCACCCTACTTTTAAATCATTTTATTTTTTTTAAATGCTGAAAACTTACTATTTCCATTGGACCAAGTAGATTATAACAAGTCAACAATACCACGGAGTATCATAAAACTTTTGTCTGCATTTTAAATATGTTGATAAGCCTGTTTTCTAAATATTGGGTAGGCTCTTTTTGAAAATTTGCAATAAAATTCCCTCTCAGCATCAACATGTGTTTAAGTAAGAGTAGCAATAAAAACTAAACAAAGAATGATAACTACAGTTAAAATAATCCTCTTGCTGGAGTCCTTTATAAGCAGAATGAAATTCAGACAGAGAGAAAGAAAGTCACAGGAAGCAAGCAGCTACATCAATGGAAACCAGAAGAGAAGGGAGAGACCAGGAGACACGACCCTGTACCTGGCCGCGTGACAGCAGAACCAAGCATCACTGGCAGCTAGCCCCAGAGCACATCTTTGGGAAGAAAGCATGGCCTTGATGTGGACTTTCTTTTAGCTTCAAAACCGTGAGCAAATAAATCCTCATTGTTTAAGCCAACACATTTAATGGTATTCGCTTGAGAAGCTTAGGAACCTAAAACAGATATTTTTGGGTAAGTGAATAAAGGGCCCACCTTAATGCATGGTTATTTTTTATTGGAAATGACCTATGATTTAATAGAAATGAAATTCTGGACTTACAGATGTTATGGAACAATCCCATGGTCTTCATGTACAAAAAAGAGAAGTCATGAAAATGATTATTATCTTTCAAAAAAAGCATGGCCAGATGTAGAATATCCCACTAATCAGATTAAAATACAGAAAACAAAAATATAATAAAAACACACTGGTGCTCCTAATCTATATCATATTCTTTTGCTATTTTATTTCCTTTTCTGTTTTTTTTTTTTTTAGTAATTTTAAATTCACCGCTATAATAGGGAAACTTATGTGCACATATACTAATCTGGGATACATGCAATTTAAGGTAATGATGCTACTAAATAAATGATATAGATAAAATATTGAAGTGATTTTAATTCAGAAATGTCTTAATTATTTTGTATGTGTTCTTAAGGTCAGAACTTTGGAGACAATTTTACTTTAGTCATGCATAAAAATTTCCTCTAACCTCTCCCCCAAAAGAGATAATGAACATTTCCTAAATAGATAACCAGTTAGTTTAAATTTTATGATTAAGTATAACATTACAATAATTACTAATTTTAAAATCTTTGCTAATAAAACTAGTTTATGCTGTTTAATTATTTAAATATGGAAAATATCACTATTTTTCTTTGCTTAGAATCAAAGCAAAGGCATTTTAAAGCATCATGAACAGTAAAAGAAAAACCACAGCCAGTGATTATACAACATTGTAAGGGTTTTACAGGATCATAGACATGTTGAAAAAAGTAATTAAGTATGGAAAAAGAAGATAAAATAAGCTCCATACCACGTGATCAGTGACACAAGGGACATGTATTTTACTTCCAAACACTATAAATACTTGACAGCTCCTATAACTGTAATTAATTGAAATAAGTAATACTTGAAAGAAACATACTACCACATTTCCAACAAGGATAAGATTTGGCCATAAGTCAAGACTGGTAATTAAAATATCCTACCTGGCATTATATGGTCATATAAATTCAGTGTTGGTAGCAAAGTAACAAATAAAAGTAAAAACATAAAAAAAACAAATTAATAAATGAATTTCTGGGTGTGTGTGTGTTTTGGTATGTTAACTGCTAGACAATGAACTACTGAAAAATTCATGGCAAATATCTAAGGCTGTCTATACTTGGAAGTTGTACAGAATAACTTAAACCATGTAAACTTCTTCTTAGTTATTTAAGATGTATACTTATCATCTCTACTGTTAAAAAGAAATTCAGATTTTAATCTTCCAAGTTATAATCAAAATTGAAATATGTTTTGAAGCAAGTATAATTTTTAGCTAACCACATTCGCAAATCATCCCTGTGAAGTTTGAGAATACATACTTATTACCAGACTTTACAAAAAAGAACAACACTATTTTCTTTCCACTCCCAAATACTATACTATCTCATGTCATTGTTTTTTATTCATTCATCCTTTATTTTATTTCAGTAAACCAACATTTGAGTTCCTACTATGTGGTAGCCTTTGAAATTCCAAGACTTCATCTTTGATTTTGCAATTCTTGAAAGCACCTCTAAGACTTTACTCCACATGAAATCCTCAGCCCATCCATCCAATCTCCATCTTCTCTAACTCTACTGCATTCCCCACCTACAACCCCTGTTCCCACACCTTACCTAAATGCCTCAAAGACTTGGCAGGCTACACATAAGGGAATTAAAAACCGGAACAGAGTGTGAAATAAAATATTTATGAGGTTGAGGTGTAAGGGATGATCATGTGTTAAAGGGTTTAATTTTAATTAGAAGGGAGACTGCAACTAGATGCTGACTGTGTTTTGATGTGGATTTTCAATAGAAATTGTGCTTCATCTTAAAAGCAAAGGAAATTTTTAATAGATTTTCAATTTAATTCAACAAAGCAGCATTTATTTACATGTTCTAAAGTTAATCTATATTTTATTATCTTATTTTGTATGTTTATTAGCTTGAACATTTTACAATCCAATACTCCATTTTACAGATGGGAAAACTGAGTTCAGCAAGGTTAAGTAGATTGTTTAATGCCATAATAACCCAAATAAATTAAGGAAGTTTGTTGACTTCCAATGACGTTATCCCTACCCACTAACAAACTAGAACACATTCCAAAGGTTACAAATAGTTTTTATCACTTAAAAGATTTTTGAGATGGAATTCAAAGTATTTCTGAAGCAGCTCTAGAAGGAATTTTTGTTTTGTTTTTTGTTCTATAATATGTTTTTAAATTTTTTTTAAAGATACTTAGATTACATAAATATTACATTAAAAATGGGGGATTCCCATATGCCCCACTCCCTACCCCTCCCACATTTTCCCACATTAACATCCTTCATAAATGTGGTACATTTGTTACAATTGATGAGCACATTTTGAAGCATTGCCACTAAGCATGGATTATAGTTTACATTGTAGTTTACACTCTCTCCTGCACAATTTTGTAAGTTATGACAAGATACATAATGGCTTGTATCTGCCATTGCAATGTCATTCAGGACAATTTCCATGTTACAAAAATGCCCCCATATTACACCATTTTTCCCTCTCCCTCCCCTCAGAACCTCCAGTGGCCACTATTTCCACATCAATGATAACAGCTCTTCCATTGCTAGAATCACAATAAGTCTGTAGTAGAATACCAGTAAGTCTACTCTAGTCCATGGTTCATTCCCCAATCCTGAGGATTCTGGGATGGTGATGCCCACTCCACCTCTAATTGAGAGGGGGCTTAGATCCCATGGGGCATATGGATGGGACTATCTTGCTTGCAGTTGCAGACTCTCTCTGTTCCTTGGGATGGTCATTATCCATCATCATTCCTTGTTAGTTGTCCTGGATGAGTCCAATGAACTGGAGAGTAGGTGTTGCAATGTTATTGAGATTCAGGGTCCAACTGGCACATGGAAAGCCCAAAGATGTAAGTCTCCCGGACATACACCTATCAAGTCTAGTACTAACTATTGGTTCAAATAGAAGGGGCAGAAGAGCCATGTGAAGGGAAACCACAACTCTATCACACTGGGGAGCATAAATTCCAAAGTAGAGTCCACTGGCAGGGTGTAAAATTCCTGCCTGTAGTGTCTGGGTGTCTCCAGAACCCTCAGGAGCCCTGCTATTTGGGGCATTATGTACTTTGGCAGTCAATGACATCCTGCTGAGACTTGCAGAAGCATAACCTCTGGAATGACTCCCAACTCACTTTGAAGTCTCTTAGCCATATAAACTCATTTGTCTTTACCCTTTCCCCATTTTGGTCAAGGTCTTTTTCCAGTTGCATTTCCAGTTGGTTCTTGGTAGTAATCCCTCAGTGCCAGGGAGGCTTATCCTTGGGAGTCATATCCCACACTGGGGGGAAAGTCATGCATTTATATGCTGAGTTTGGCTTAGAGAGAGGCCACATTTGAGCAACAAGGAGGCTCTCAGGTGGTAACTTAGGCATCCTATAATACTAGGCTAAGTTTCAATTTCAAAAGTAAAGGTTCATAAGTACAGTAATCACTATCAAGGGCCCATCAATGGCCCATCCTCCTTCAGTAGTCACTGCCGTTGTACTTGGGGGATTCCTACTGTCCCATTAGAGAATGTGGTAGAGCTCCCCAGGATGGGAAATCAATATTCTTTGGGTTATTGTGTGAATCTCCACCTACTGTGACAATGCCCCATGAACACTTGAACACATTTATATGCGTTATAGGTATGCCCTAGGTGAACCTCCTCCCATGCATCCCCCATCTCTGACACCCCGTACCAATGATCCTCTCCTGTCGCAGTTGTAACCCTTCTGTGATCCAAAACTTCTTCAAAATTGAAGCCAACAAAATAACCAAATACAATTAATAAGAAAATGAAATAATGATAGCTTTAAAAATAATGAATAAAATAGAGTTTTAATTGACAGTCCTATGTAGTCAGAAGATTGTATAGAGTTGGTTCATTGGAGACGGGTTGTTTATTTCAGAATTTGCCCCCTAGTTTAGCACCAGAAACCAAACACTTAGAAGAGAATTATATTAATATACTAAGTAACTTCATTATATTAACAACTAACCACATGAGGAAATTAAGCCCATTCATGTAAAAATCATTTAAATTTGATACTGTATGTTAGTTTACTTTCAGTTTTGAAAACCTTTCAAGTTTAGAGATTTCATTCTTATGCTCATGAATTTAGGTTGAAGAGAATGTCATCATAATCTCTACCTGTCACAAAGATATAAGGCCTTTACTGATAAAATACATGGTTCATTCTGTCATCACGACAGCTATAAAAAGTGACAGCTCTCAGGACTGAATACTTAGTTTAAAAGAAAAGGAAAAAAAAAAGAATTTGATGGCTGTGTCATGTTTTTAAAAAGAAAAATTAAAAGACATTATTTCAGGAAGGCATAATTGTAATTTTTAATTCAAATATTAATACCTTATCAATGAATTAAATATGTTTTAGATATTTTCTGTAATATTTATTCTAGTCCTGTGAGTTTTATTGTTGTCACTATATATTTTTTTTAAGTTAAGGTACTGGGTAATTAAAGACGAACAGTTCTTGAAAAATGTCTTGATGACAATTCAGGTCTTACTTGAAGGTCTGTATATTTTGAACATGATAGGATATTGTTGTTGCTTACCCCAAGTCTTACAGGGACTTTCTTTAAGTTGGAACTAGGTCCAACCTGAGGTTTTGGTTACATGTGGAAGAAGTGACAGAGAAATCTTAAAAGGCTAATTCATTTATAAGTCAAACTTCACAGGGGGCTTAAAATGATTATTTTTAAAGTTATTTTTATTAATTTAGAAACACATTAAATGTATCATTAAAATACATTTGCATTTGTTAAATATATTTTATTTATGCATAGAGAGCAATCTCAGTTGTTTCACTAATAAAATTAGTTTAAACTAAAAGTAATTACTTTTAAAACTTAGAAAAAGATACATCATAAAGATAATCCTTTGACTGAGGGAAAGAGTAGGAGAAAAAGAATCAAAACAGTCCACATAAAAGGCAAAATAAAATAATATGTAATTTTAAATATTATAGTCAAGAATTAATATCTAACAGAATGTATATGTTCAAAATGTATAGTGTAATACAAATATATGACAAGCCATGGGGATTCAGTCTCATTTTATCATGTACTTTAACAGGGGGCGAAGCTAGTTAACCAGATGGCACTCAGGATTTCTCAATGAATTCAGCATCTGTGTGTACATGCTGCACAAATGCCAATTAAAATGTGTCCGAGTAAATTTACGTCCCTTGCTGATAGAAAGTAAGCCAATCTTGCTGGCTCAGGATCAAGGTTAAACTTAATCATCTGCTGAACTTGCAGCAAGTTGCTCTCAAATTGTACAGAAATTCCCAGTGAAATAATAAAAACAGTGTTCCTATTGATTTGTATTTATTTACATTCATAACTCATTTCTAAAGCCTTGGGCTTGAGCTCAAAGGGAAAAAAAAGTTACTATTTGTATGACTTGGCCAACTACACTTTTAACCACATTTCCAACAAATACCTCTTTGATTAAAATGCCTGCCTGAATAAATTTTCCTAACATCCTCCTTGAAACTTCCTAGTTGAGATAATTTTGCTTAAAAATTATGCTTTCAAAATGATCTTGAAAAAAGTGAAAAACATGTAGCAGTCGCTCGATCTTTTATATGGGAGGGAATAGTCGCTCCCTCAGATTGACAAGCAGCCATGAAGTTAATGGAAACAATTCATCCTAAAGGAACATAAAAATGGTTTCCCATGACAACTTTTTACACAGTTCCTGTTCTTCAGTGTCCCTCCTTCCACTCCCCAGTGCAAATGTACCTACCTAAATTTTATTAGGTCACTTAAGACTAACAGGCATAGTCTTTTTGGATTTAAAGCTTTCAATACCCATGTTACTCGTTCTAAAGTTAAAATTTTGCCTTGTTATTAAGGCATCTCATTGTAAGGGAATATTACACAGGCATTAAATAGAATGTTCTTTTTAAAATAAAGTAATAAAATGCTTGAAGTAAAACATTAATTGAAAAAAAAAGCTCATAAGAATATGTATAACAAAGTTTCCAAAACTGGTCCATAAAATACTAGTTCCAAATGACCTTATTATGTATTTGTTAAAAATTTAAGTCATTTATGTTTGGAAAACTCTATATATTATAGTTCCCCTTTGGAAAATTCAAATATTCACTGGCATATTAAAAGTTCTGAGACATTCTTGCTATAAAGAAACCCATTTAACTTTGTGCTTCAGTATTTATCAAATACATTTGAACATGGCAACTTGAATTCATTATTTTTTCTAAATTATTAGGAGACCATTTACCTCTTTCTAAAGCAGAGTTTTTAGTAACACACTTTAGGAAAGGCTGATGTAAAATATGTTTCTAATTTTGTAAAACCATATAAATAAACTATATATCTGCAGAAAGCAGAGGGATAAAGAATGGATAAAAACATGTTGGAGTAGTCATTTCTGAATAGTGAGGTTATGGATGATTTTAATTTTCTCCTTTATAGATATTTCTAAGTTTCCCATTTTTATAGAGAAACTATATATTATTATCTTAAATTTATTTATTTATCCCCCCTCACCCTCATTGTTTTGCACTCGCTGTCTACTCTTTGTGTGTTCTTCTGTTTCTGCCTGTCTTCTCTTTAGGTGGCACCGGGAACCGATCCTGGGACCTTCTGGAGTGGGAGAGAGGCGCTCAGTCTCTTGTGCCACCTCAGCTCCCTGGTCTGCTGCATCTCTTATTGTCTCCCTTCTGTGTATCTTTTTGTTGTGTCATCTTGCTGCGCCAGCTCTTCCACGCAGACCAGTACTCCTGCGCAGGCCAGCAGTCCATGTGGGCCAGCAATCTGCGTGGGTCAGCTCTCTGTATAGTCCAGCTTACCTTTCACTAGGAGGCCCTGGGAATCGAACCCTGGACCTCCTATATGGTAGACGGGAGCCCAATCGCTGAGCCACATCCATTTCCCTATATATTATTTTTATAAAATAGAAAAGCATACATTGTACTAAATACCATTCTATTTTTATATATTACATGACTCTACATGTGATAATTTCTCATCCTTCTACTCCAAATAGCTAAAAATCTGGCACTTAGTATACGGATGACTTTGTGTTAATTATTGAATCTCATTTAATACTCACAAAAAAATTGGTGAAGGGTTTTCACTATTTAATAAATGGAGAAACTCAAATTCTGGAAAATTAAGTCACTTGTTTAGCACAGGGGGGAGGGGGCAGGATTCCAAATCTAATACTTCTAAAAAAATTTTATTTTTAAAGAAGCTTTAGATTCCATAAATGATCCAAATCCTACACTTTTAATCACTAAGATGCTTTAAAAATCTTGAGGGCAAGAATTATATTTCATAATAGCTATTACTAAAGTACTTTATCATAGTATCATACAATAATAGCCAAATCAAAGTAATATTTAACACTTACTCATTGCTTATCAGGAAAAAGGTATGCTTACTTTTCAGTAACAATATTAACATTTATTGAGTATTTTATGCTTTGCTAGTAACTATGTTAAGAAGGATTTGTTCTATACTCATCTCATTACTTTTCACCAGAACCATAAGAATTTAATGCTATTATTATCCCCACTATATTGGTGAGAAAACTAAGAGAGAGAATGGTACAAAAAACAGGAATACAAACCATATCAGTTTAATTCTAAAACCAGTGTTCTTACCCACTAAATCAGTATAATGCCATAGAAGAGATGAATTGTTATCACAATATAAAGATTTTTAAATGAAGATTTTATTAAAAAAAGATAAATTTAGGTTAATTTTCCACATATATGTTTGTTCTACTCATTTCATTTCTTAAAATGATATAATTAATATTATATCTAAAAGTGAAAAACATCATATCATAAATCATATTAGCTTTGACAACTGTTGAAACATTTCTTTAAAGAAATATGTTTCCAAATAAAATGGTTTAAAAAGTTTGTCTTTTATAGCACTAATACTCTATAATTTTAAGGCTGATCAATTTAAGACTGTAAAGAAAAAGAAAATTCATGATGAACTTAACTTTACACTCAGTGTTGTACAAGAAAATCCCCAACACTCATCTTTTTCATTACTTATGTCTTCCTTCCTCTACTCAGAGTTAGCACGCAGCATTTGGCACAGTGTGAGTGCACAAAAAATTTTGTTGCTGAAAATCTTTATTACACATCTTATTAGTTTCAGAACTAAATTGTTTCATTATTGTGTTTTATTTCAATTTTGTCATCTCCACTAAGATCCAATTTCTTGTTTATCTCAGGATTCCTAGGGTCTAACACTGTTTCTTTCACAGTAAGGAGCTCAATAAATATTTTTTAAATAAACAAAACAATCTCATTTAATCTCCAAAACAATTATGGGAGGTGTATATTTATTATCCTTATTGCCTCAGAATTTTGCCCAAGGAATTGTAGCTAGAATCTAGGTTTATCAAATTCCACAGACAAGTTCTTTTCATTTATCTCTTAATGAGTCATTTAGTTCACCTCTAATGCCACACATGGCACAACTTAAATATTACCACTGTCTTTAATGTTTTCAAGGGCCGTGGTATTCCTTTAAGCTAGGCCTAAATTGGAAACCACGTTAAATGTTTTATACTTTTATGTAACAAAGATACTTGGTAAAACATTTTTAATTAAGAATTATAATCTACACTTGAAAATATCAGATAAAGCTCAATTTAATTTCCATACCACTGAAATCATTGGTTTTTACAAAACAAACAACAAAAGGAATATGCAGTTAAATTGTGTCCTTTACTCAACAAACTTTTTTTTTAAAAGCAACAATTGAATATTGGCTCAATATTGGAATTAATTCTCCAAAGTGATTCTATTTACTCTAAAAACATTCAGAAATGACAATCTGTTCACTTTGCTCTCTAAATATGAGTCACTTGGAAATCTACACAGTATCCACCATTTAACAGATTCTTACTAAATATATATTTAGTCATTATCCATGGTAATATTTTTCAAAGCAAACTATAAAACTTAATATGTACTTAAAATTTTAATTGTTAAAAGGATATTTTCCTACAACGTTGCATATTTAGTGGATTTGACATTTCTGATTTTTGTGAAATCTTTGAAGAAATATACTACATGCACATACTCCTTTGTACAGGATGCCAATTTGCACTCCATCATAAAACAAAGCTGATTAAATGGTAAGCCATCCAATGAAATGCTCTCTTTTGGCCAGCTTACTTTAATAGGAGTTTTTCCACTGAATTACTGAGATGAACACAAACCTTGGACAATTATATCCCACTAGCTATGTGAGTAATTGCTAGGGTGGAAAATTACAGCAAGTATGAAAGTGCAGATGTTCATTTTCAGATGACCAAACATTGAATTCTATTTATATGATACACGTTCTCGTATTTGAACTTTTTTATTAAATATACTTCTTCATATTTCTAAAATATAGATAAAATACTTAAAACCTGGCAGGTGAAACTAAAGCCAGCACTGAAGGATTGCAGTTACTTACTTTGATATAGCCCTTCACTTAACAACCAAAAAATGGCATCTGCCTTTAAATAAGTGAAAAGATCTTTCCTCAACTTGCTGGGAAAAAAATACAAACTATCTTGGTTTTTAAGTATTCTGAATTTTTCTCTCTAACAAGCTTGTTTTGTTTTCTTTGGTGCCCTTTCATGATACTTCACCTTACTTTTGTTTTCTGGCCCAAGTTTTGCTCTTTAGTTTACAACTGAATTATTTCCTGGGAAGCGTTTCTACCTCTTAGGTTGAAAAGTGCCTTTTTCTGAGCTGCCTTAGCTATTGCCTCAGCCAGTTTCTCCTGATGTCTGTGATAGACTTTTCCCCATCAGCTCTCTCAGTAGATGGGATCTTAGCATCTTATTTCACCGGATTGAGGGTGTGGCCAAGTACAGAGCACAGTACTTCTATAAGCTCTCCTTTTATGCATAATTCTACCATTCTGAATTTAAAGAACACCTATGAGATCCAAATGTTAACTTTATGGTTATGTCGTGTTACATTATATGATATTATAGCATGTTATATCTGTTTATTTTGTTTATTTTCATCGTCTTTTTTTCCCACCAGACTGTAAGTTCCAAGAAAGCTTTTGTCCCTAGCACAAAGAATAGTGTTGAGGACACAGTAGACAGTCAATAAATATTATTCAATGAATGAATGAATGAATGAATGAATCTCACATCATCCAGCAGGAACTCCCAGTGTAAAGAAATTCTTAACTCAAATTTCAATGAGAAATTAGCCTGACATTGTGCTTTCCCTTGTAGATCTTTAATCTGATTTTATAAATAACAAGTAAATCTTTGGCTATTAGTGTCAAAAAAATACAGTTACCTGTTGACATGGGTATTTTCCTGAGCAGATTTATTCGTTGGCATAGGTATTTTCCAGAGACTCTGGAGCCAGGCTGCCTGGGTAAGAAACTTGGTTCATCCCCTTACTATGACTTTGGACAAGTTGCCTAACCATTCTGTGCTTCACTTTCCTTCTATATAAAAGAAGGATAATAAAATTGGGATGAAAATAGGAACCATTTCGTAGAGTTCTTGTGAGGATTAAATAAATTACAATATGTGATACACTTTAAAATGTGACCAGCACACTGAATAACAGCTAGAAACGTTAACTATTATGGTTAATATTAGCATTATTGCACTTTGTGCTGAGTAAGTATTAGTGGATGCTATTTCTAGGATAATTACTATTATTATTATTACCATTGAGAGTTTGGTTAGATTGAACTGGACCCTAAGAGGCTGCCTATCCCTAGGTGGAAACTAAAATTTGTTTCCTGATTTTGCCAAATTGACTATCAAGCTCCTGACATGCACTGGCTGATCAGAATATAGAAAAGCTGTGCAAACACCTTTGGCCACTAATTAAAATAGCATCATTAACATCTTATTGTAAATAAGTTATCTTCATTCATTCTACTCACAAACATGAAGAGAAAGCAAAGTTCAAGAGAAAGTGCACACCAATGGCAATTTCAGGAGAATTTTAAAGGGCCAAAGGACACAGTGAAACAGAAGTATTAGAAGGACTGTATAGACATACTTTTCTACCTCACAATTTTCCAAAGGTAGCATATATAGGAAATGTCATCTCATATCACATAATTGTTGTTACCGAAATTGATAAATATTATTTAAACCAACATGTTCTATTTGTTTTTAGTTGAAATTCACGTGGAATGGTTGGAACCAAATAAAAAATGCACCCACAGAATTAACTACTGTTGGAGCTTACAGCTAATCCTTTTTAGTGAATATTTCTTTTTAATAGTATTTAATTTTTTTAAAAAGTCAAAATGAAAACTTTGGCTAAATGTCTCTAAAATAAAAAAGTTATTTGCACATGTTTTATTGACTTATTTTTGACTGAGGTAGAGTACCACATGTTAAAACAACATATTAAAATAAGATATAATCTTCAAAATGTAAAGTACCTTAGCTTTTGAAAAAATACTATCAAAAATAATCTTGGCTCAGCTAGAGCAAGGCACAAGTTAGGTTTCATGTGGCACCATTTTGTCTGTGTACTATGTATTACTACTCTATATTCCCATATCTCTCCCATCATATAAAAACATCTCAAAACTGAAAGTAGTTTATCTTACTTGCTTCACTGGCAAAATATTTGCAAGCTGAGACACACTGACTCAACTTCTACTGTCCTCATCCTATTGAAATTCTTCTCATTTCAGTTTTTAAAAATCTCCTAATTGCCCTGATCAGAAAGCCCATTTCTAGGTTCCTTCATTCTTGACTGTAGTACAGAATCTGTCACTGCTAACTACCTTCTCTTTCTTGGCGCTCTGCTCTCTCTTGGTTCTCACATTATTTATAACTGTCTCCCATATCTCCAACTACCCCTTCTTGGTCTTCTTTACTGGATTTTTCTCCAGGTGTGCTTTTTATTAGTGTTTTTCAAGGTTTTTTTTTCTGTTATTTTGTGCTAAATTTTCTGATATTAATCACTTCATATTGCCTATTGTCTTCAAGTGAGAGGTTCCAGAATGTATAATTCTAGACTGGATATTTCTCCCAAGTTCCAAACTAACAGTTCCCATTTTCATGGTACCCAACCACTCGGATGCCCCGTAGCGTTGAACTGTAAACACACATGGACTTCACCACTATCACTATGTCACTAAAACCACCTTTATTTCTTGTGTATTTTTTATCAAAGTATATGAGTAACGAAGAAACCACATAGTCAACATGCAGTCTCCCTCTATATCAACCCCATATCCGAATAGTCAAGTTTATCACAGAATTTTCTACCAAACCAAATACATGTTAAATCAGATCCTAGCCAGCTTGTTTATCTCAATTAACGCAATGACTTTAATTCAACTTAGGTGAACTCAAAGCATATATTACACCCCAGATGGATAAATCAAAATCTACAGAAAAGTGTAGCAGTGGGTGTAGTTTCAAATAGTTACCTTTGTGAATCTAATATAATAAATCATTCCTGCCCCCGGGTTTCTCTGTTCAGGGTTGAAATGACCATTCTAATCTCTTTAAGTTGTTCTTAATCTTGGCTGCACACTCGAATCCCCTGGGGAAACAGATTCAGATGTCAGGGTCCTACCCCCAGAGATTCAGAAACAATTGTTCCAAGGTGCAGCCAAGTGACTGCAATGTACAGCTAAGTTGATAACCACTGTTCTAGACCAATAGTATCTAAAATGAGTGAGCACACTCTAGGCAACATAAAATAAATCATTATCACAGGATAGTAACAGATATTCTATGATATGTGTTTTTTAATCTAATCCTTGAAATTTAAAAAAAAATTAAGTATGATGTTTAAAATGTACATAATACTTTAGCATTAGTATACAGTAGTACGTAGTAAATAAGCAAATTTACAAAACTTGTAGGGTTCACTTAAATATTTGTTACTAATTATGTATGTAAAAGCCAAAAAGGTTTATAAGCTCTGTAGCTCGCCATCTTTCAGAAAGACTGTCTGCAAATGTTTCAGTTCACCAAACCTCCCCCAATCTTATTTGGCCAAGTAATTATTTCACTTTAGTTATCTTCTGAAACACAAAATAGGATCGTGTCACTCCCTTGCTTTAAAATCTTTATTGCCTCCAAGCTGTCTTGTTTAATTCCAAGTTGATTGTTTAACTAAGTAACCTATAAAAACTAAGAAATTATTGAGGTGACTTTCAAGCACCTTCACAGTTTTTCTTCAAGCGCTACAGCCTCAGTTTCCCCCCGCTATCCTTATATCCTATGCTGCAATATTTTCTCTTTTATCTAAATATTCCATGCCCCTGTTCACATTTCCTTTCCTCTGTCTGCAATAGTCTTTTCTTTCTTTTCAACCTGGTAAAGCTCTATTTAACTGGTAAACTATTGAAACAGAGCTCTTCTCTCAAATATTATAAGATTACTCTATATGGTATTAGTTGTGTCTCTATTAGAGTATTTATCACATTATACTTCAATTATCATACAGGTCTGTTTCTCCCCATTAAATATTGATACCCTCAAAGACTAGAATTGGTACTTATTCATCTTTAGATTTTTTTAAATATTCAGTATTGAGCTGGCATAAACAGTGGCTTACTATACATCTGCTGAATAAATTCATTCATTTCTTTAATAAATACATATTGATTGCCTACTATGTGCCAGGCATGCATACTGTAAAGATAACATGAAAAAAATTAACTCCTGACTAAATAAATGAAGTAATAATGAACAAAAAAATAAATGAATGCTGTTTGTTACAAGAAAAATCAAAAGAAAAAATAGTCATTACTAAAACAAACACAAAAACAGCTCAACATGAAGGGCAGAGAATAGGGAGTAAATACTTAATTTGTACAGAATTTCTATTAGATCTTTAGATTGTAAAGTTTTGGAAACGCATAGTGATGATGGTAGCACAATATTGTGAGTATAATTAACGTACAATTTTATGTGAATATGGTTAAAAGGGGAAAGTTTAGATCATATATATGCCACAAAAATAAAAATTAAAAGATAAAACATAGGACTGTAGAACACAGTGAACCCTATTGTAAACAATGGAGTATAGTTAATAGTACAAGTATAAAAATGTTCTCTCATGAATTATAACAAATGTACCACACTAATGCAAGGTGTTATTAATAGGGCGGTGTATGGGGAAAAAATACACATAAGGTAATTTATGGACCATAATAATAGTAAAATTTTAATATTCTTACATCAAATATAACAAAGGTACCACATTAATGCAATATGTCAACAATATGGGGGATTTATGGGAACACTGTATATTTTACATGATTTTTCTGTAAACCTATGACTTCTACAATTAAAAAATAAATAAAAAAAACAGCTCAGCATTTATTACAGACCAAGAAATCAATTCTTTTTTTTTTT